>LPNX010822894.1:232285-256140 GCA_001517045.1 Pseudotsuga menziesii
AGAAACCGCCCCCAAAAATATTGAGAATTGGACTTTTGTGGGGGGTTTTTAAAAAACTGCCCCCAAAAGTCCTAAGAATTGCACTTTTGGGAGGGGTTGTTTAAAAAATGCCCCCAAAAGTCGAGTTTTCACGACTTTTGAGGTGGGGTTTTAAGAACCGCCCCAAACACCTAAAAAAAAATTGGGGGGAGTTAGCAAACCCGCCGTAAGCTAAAGATGCCCCAAAAAGGGTATTTTGTTGTAGTGAACAAAAGTTGAATGAACAATACAACTAGCAAGCAATATTAATAACTAATAATTAATTGCTTATGAATGGGTGACATGCAGAGCATAATAAAATCCACGTGGGGAATGAACAAGATGGGAGGGAGTGTGTATTTAATATGTCTCATCCCTTGTTTAATAAGAAACCTTATGAATATGCCAAATTGCATTCGCATCACCTTGTCTAAAGGTTCAATGTGGTGTCCTTCTCTACGATTCCTCTTTGGTTCACGGTGGATGGAGTTAATTTCATGTTGGGAAAAAGCGACTTCATATTTTTTTAAGATCTTATCACTTAGTTCTTGGTACACTTATGCCATAATTTTCATGAGACAATTATGGTTGGGGGAGAACTGTGATTTTTTTTTTAATTAAGTTTCAAATATTTTCTTGTACCTTTTTCATACTTATCTCATATCTTCTTCTAACTTAAAGGATTTAACGATTTTCGTTGAGATTTAGAAAGCTCCCATATAGAGAACACTGATTTTTTTAATTTCAAGTTGTTTTTAAAAATCTCTCTAGTTCATTCCTCTGTGAATCTGAACATCTAGCTTAGGAATCAAAATAAATTTATGGATAACAACTAATTTCGAATGAATTTCGTAAAGCATGGTGGAAAACGAAATCTTATATTATTTCGTCATCCTTTGTGCATTCTCAATTTTTTGAATAGGTCAAGTCGTTCTCAAAGCTACAAATCTCAACTCGAATTCCTAATTCAACTTTTAACAAAGTAAGAAACCCATACATATATTTGAGCAATGTATTTGTTCGATCATTTTCCTTGACAAAATAATAATCTACATATTTAGATTTAATTTTTATAGATCAAATAAGATAAATAAAATCAAAGATTTATAGATGCATAAAATAAACTAGTAATTCAATATCCACGACACATATCACAAAGAAAAAAATATTTATCAGAAAACTATACAACAACTATTGCTCAACCTTGCACAAAGTTTTTTATTTTTATCGTTAAATAAAGGAAGGATAGTTCAAGATTCCAAATTCTGTAACCTTTACATATATCTATAACAAATTTATTTATAATCCATGTATTGTGTACAACATGATCCTTTTTTTGTTGCAATGTTTTCATAAGCATTAACTGTAATATTTATATTATGAAAACTGAAAATCACTGAACATGGACTGCAGGCCATGAGATCCAGTGATCCTTCATATGTTTCTGCCATAGGTCTAGTTTTGTTACCAAGTTGCATGTAACAACATGATCCCCTTGACATTAATTAGAATGGATGTGGCATTGACCGCAGTTCCAGCAATGGCACTACTCAACTTCAAATACAAATGAATGAAACGGTCAATTGTTGGTCACTCTTGCTCAAATTCAAATTCAAATAGAAAGATGTTGCAAGTTCTAACTGTGACATTCCCTCTTAAATTCAAATTTAAATTTTTTCCATGACATTTTCCTGTGTTGTTGTCCCCTCAAAATTTGGTATGTTGTCGTCTCTTCATACTTTACTACGTTTTTGTCCACTCACAAGGTTGTTTGGTGGTATGCACATTAAAACCAAAATGACAAGGAATGGAAGTTGGTTCCAATTTCCAAACTGCCATCACTAATAGATGGAGAATATACGAATACCATGTACCATACCTTCAACGGATTTGATTCCATGAAGTATGATATGGATGGATGCTAAGTATGAAACTAGACAAACTCACCTTAAAGACGAGTCTATCTAGTGAATAAGGCTCTCCCAATGGGAATATCTACACGTCATCTATACTTATGGCAGGTTAAAAAACAACAGGTTCAAATTGATGCTAACGATCAACAATAAACATCCAATAACATGTTGATGCACTATAAATAAAATTTTATAAAATTATTAATTTAGTAAGAAAATTACAAAACTATCTTAAACTTTAGGAAATGAGAAAATTAACCTATGTACGGTCATAATAATATCACTACACGATTGTTGGATGTCCCCTTTCTGCTATGCAGGGACATAAATAAATATTGTATTTTTTATAACTAGCATTTACACTAAGAGGTGCAAAGGAACGCCAAGAGGGTAAAAATATTGAAAGTGAAAACTAAGCTTAAGATAATAAGAATTTGTTTAATTTTAAAATTAACAAAAATATATTGCATGCATAGAAGAATATATTGCAAAAGAGAAAAATTAATTTACTAATAAGAATAAAGATTACTGAAAATGTTAGCATATAGCTAATGTAGATTTTCATAAGATAGGTATTACAATTGATGTTTGGAATATTTTTAATTTAGCAGTAGGAGTTATATGATTGTATTGTAAAAGGGAAACAATCCTTGAACCATGAAATAACATAACCAAGTCAAATAGGGAAGCAATCTATCATGGTGTCCATGTCATAAGGGTATTTTTTTTGGGTTGTTGGTTTGGGGATGCTTTCCTTCTTTCTTCTAGATGTAGAAGGCTGGTTTGTTTGTAGATCAGGATTGTTCTTCAGGTGAAACATGTCTCTCTCTACTAAGATAACTTCCAAAAAATATTCTTGCAGGGTATTTTTGTGAGCCCTTTTCACCCACATAACAATTTGAGTTGGTAAACCCTTAATGTAATAAGATACCAACAGTTCTTCTGTAGGAAGAATAGTGGTAGGGATCGTGGCTTTCAAAGAGAAAAATCGTTAAAGTTCTTGACTCTCTCTTTTCCCTTTATCCTAAGGGAAGATAGATCCATTACAAGATATTCAGGGGTACTGTCATCCCCAAATTTTTCAAGAAACAATCTTTCAAACTCATCCCATGAGTTGATAGTACCAAACTCCAAGGAAAAATAACAATTGGAATCTTGTCCCTCTAAAGAATATGGAAACAGTATACACACCACATCTTCATGGACTACGTTTATTAACCTAATGGATTGCATAAAGTTCTTGATATGGTCCTCAGCAGGGGATCTATCATTTGTGTTAAACTTTGGGATCCACTTCTAGGGATTCTTAGGCAATTTGAGTTGTTTCCTAGGGATAAAGACACCATCCTAGTCTAGATAGGGTCTATTTACTTGCTCGACCATTGGTTCTCTTTTGGATGAAGAAGGATGTGAATATGTCTTACTATTTGAAGAGTCCTCATATGGTGATGAAGATGAAGCAGGTAGTGTAGGTGGTTGTCTACCCGATTGTATATTGGGATGTTGATCTGATTGAGGTTATTCTTCCTGTTCAGACGATTCATCTTCCTGAATCTCAGGAGTTTCTCCCTGTTGAGTAGTGTTTTGAGTATTTGTATTAATAGGGGAGTTGATAGCTACACGAATTAAGGACAAAGCGTCTCTAAGGATTCTAGATTCTTCAATCCTCTGCTCTACCCTGGAAGTTATTTCTTGTGTACTATTTCTCAAATTTTCAATGGCAAGAGTTCCCCTACTTGGTGAAACAAAGAGAACTTTTTTTCTTTTGATGACTTGTTCAAGAACAAGGGCGACAGGTACTATTGTGTGACTTTCTATAGGATGATTTGTAGACATAGAATCTTGGATCTGGATTCTAGTAATGATGGGTGAATTGGGAGGAGAAAGTTTACTTCTTTTATTACCTGACATGTTTTACAATAACCCTCCTTCTAGCACCATTTGTTGACGTCCCAAAATTGTACGTTGTTGGATAATATACAAGCAATCAACAGAACGATAAAGTCCAGTCATAAAGGCTTTGAATCCATATCGAGCAGAGAAGATTCTATCTCTGAGTTGTTTGGGATGAATAAATCCTATGGATACAAGGCCTCCACTGTCATGAGGGTTTTCAGGTCAAGTAGATATATTCTTCCTATAAGGAAGATTTGAGAAAGGTTCACAGTAACTGGACACTAGACTAAACTTTCTCAGGAAACTAAGATATTGATTTTGAAAGATCTCTAAGCATAACAGTTATGATGTATAATTGATAACTGGGAAATAATTACTCAACCTATAAAAATATAGATCAAGTTTACTTCCTTTAGTGAAATTTAAATAAAATTAAGGAATAACAATTGCAGTGCTTTATCCAAAGTATTATGTGTGCAAAAATGTTCTATTAGATAATACCAATTGAAAAAATAGTATCATGGATCACTAACTATCCATCAGTTGCATGAAAGGTATGTGAATTAAATAAACACATTTATTGAATGAACATTTGACATGTTAAGGTTGTAATGAAACATCAGTACATAAGTCAACATATCCAACACATGAGCAACCTATGATCAGTATGTCAGAAAGATAGAGGAATGACTGAAATTCATGAAACAAATTTATGAATCACCATAAAACATAACATAAGTAACAATGTAATTTTATTAACCTGGAAAACATTACAATATTTCCAAAATTACAACGCTTTCCTAATATGTCTTTGGTAGTCCCTTCTCCGGTGGTTCTCCTAGACTTAATCCCATGAGTCCCCCTTTCTTGGGAGGTACTCTTCCCTTTAAATAATATTACAAAAATTGTACAAATAAAATAAACTTCCCAAGATCTGGGATTACAAAATATTTAGTTTCATGATTTTCTAAGGGAAGACCACCACTTGGCAAATGCATCCATTAGATCCTAGATGTCCCAAAATTGAGTATGCTCCAAATGCAACTCTTCTTTACAAATTAGGGAAGCAATATTTTTATTCTTGATGTTCACCCATTCTTTGATGAACATGTAAATCCTCATAAATGAAGCAAGAGGTGTTTCAATCCATTTCTTTATTCCATCCCTGCTAAGTTGAGTGATTTCCAATATTTTCTCCTTAACTTTAGCAAAGTCGCTCTCAATTTGTTCCAATTTCAATTTCGAAGGCATAGCCTCATAAATAGGATCTAAGAATGGTAGATTTAGATAACCAAGTAAAGTCTCTGAAGAAAACCATATTCTCTTTCAAACCACCTATCCATATTTAATGATGGACTCCACCAGGTCACATACATTCCCCTATGTCTCATTTGACACCTTGATTTTCTTGAGATTGAGCTTGTCTAAGATTGGCAGATCATTTGGTATGTCTTTGATATACTTCTGTTAGTCTATAATGTTGTCCGAAGCTTTGGATTCTTCCTTTATCCTTTTGTTATGATCATGGAGAATGTCTGATTGGTGATCAAATTCATTATATAATTCCTACATTTTAATAAATCCTTAAGAAATATTAATCATCCCTTGATAAAAATCATCATGGATTCTGCATGCTAGCTGTTTAAATTCTTCTCCTGTGAATTTATAGAAAGAAGAGGTAGTTAATGCAAGTTGGAGATCTTTCAGTTGTTGCTCAAAGATAGAAATATTGTCAGCATGTTGCTTATCCAGGTCATCTTCCTTCTCAAGATGTTTCTTGAGGCAATCATTTTGTCCATGAAGCTTCCCTAGCTTCTCCTCATATTCATTCTTCGGGTCTTGTATTTCCTGCTTATGTTGTTCCTCATTACGTGCTTGGTTCTGTTTGTACCTTTGCAATTCTTGTTCCTTTTCTTCCACCTTTTTATTTAGTTGAGGCATTGAATCAAAGTTATCTCCATCAAAATCTCCCATAGCAACTGCTGTGTCTAGGGATTCTTATTTGACATTAGAAGAGTCCCTTTTCCAAATGATTTGATTTGGGATTGGACCCTACTTGAAGGTTCCTTCCCTTGAACTTTTGGATCCTTTTTTCACCACAACTTTCTCTTTTCTGCTTCAGAAGTATTGTCCCAGGGAAACAACTGCATCTTCACCAAAATCGACCATCTCATCTTTTGTTCAGATGGTTCCCTCATGAACAGTAACTAGGGGTGCAGGCTAGGAAGTTTCAGGAATGGGGACTTCCATGCTAGGAGATGGGAGAATAGTTGAATATGTGGGAATAATAGATGGAAGGGATGAATAAATGGAAGTGGATACATATGTAATAGGTTCAGGGGGAGAAGTTGTGGGGATGGAAGAACTATCAATTTGTGGAATAAAATAATGTGAGGATGTGGAAGTAGTATGTAGTCCTAATGGGGTCAAAAGAATGGGTGAAGTGGAAAGAGGAATAGAAATAGGTGTGTTTTGTGATACCAAGGGTGTTCTATTGGTATCAGAAAGAATATGGGACAAATTAATTTTAGAAAAAGAATGTTGTGGAAACAAAGAATAAAAATTGTTCCCATATAACTGGGTGGTTGTAGTAGATGAGGTCATGTTCGTGGAAACAATAATAGACATACATAGGTGGAAGGATCATTTTCCTCCTCAAGATCAATGTGAATCTCATGTACCTCAATATTGGCTAGGTGTAGTGGATCCACTTGCTGAATTTGTTTAACTTTCTGAAATTTTTGTTCTTGAAGCTATACCCTTTGGATCACTTGTGGTGGAGGCTCAAGGGTTTCTGCTTACAATTTCACTTGTGGAATGGCCTCCTAAACCTTCTGCTTCTTTTCTGGTGGTTCATCTATTGATTCCTATGCATGTACCTCTGAGATAAGTTTTTCCAAGATATTCTTGAACTCTCTTTATTTGTGCAAGGATTCAAGTGTCAAGGAATGTTATGTTCTCACAAGACCTTCGAGAACATCCTTACCCTTGTCCTTTGAATTCTTAGTAGGAGTAGTAGAATAGCTGGCTGATACTTCTTTAGCCTCCTTTTTTGCATTTTGTTTCTGTGCATTCTCTTCCACAAAACTGGAGATGTCTGAAATGTAGCACAGTGTTTTTCATCTCCTTTTGGTACTGGAAGATGCAATTCTTCTCCAGAGGAGTGGAGATCCTGCTCACTACGTCTGAGAACTCAGTGGCACCTATGTATATAGAATCATTGGGGATTTCCTGATGGGAATATGCAATCTTTTTATGCTCCTGGAAAAAATGGGATTCCAATAATTCCTTGGGTTCATGCATCCTCTTCGGAGCCTACGCTAGGTTCATTTTAGCTATGGATTTTCCCAGGGTAGCAGCATGGGCAGAATGACGCAAAGACAAAAATATCAGGTTCAGTGGAAAATTGGGACAACACTTCCTCTTAGTTGCTGTAAGCTTTGGGAAGACCCCATCAATGACAGTTTCAAATGCAATCTCCTGAAGTACCATATCACGTCCCCAACCCTTACTCGGTGATGTGGACACGACTAACATCTAACAACCCGGGAAATCTAAGCCCCATGAACATAATATATATATATATATATATATATATATATGCATGGAAATCAAAGCATATAAATACACAGATGCATAATGGAATGCACATGATATATACAGTGAAATCAAATCATTCATTCAACACATTCATGCATTCAACATGTTCATGATAATTTCATAATAACTCATAAGAAAATACAATTGTAGAACTTAAGTACACAAGAATACTTATCTTTGAAAAGATCTTGTCCCACAACTAGCTATGTCACTGCAATGTTCCACCCAACCATAGGCCAGTGCACTCTTTAATCTCTCAGCAACACTTCCACCCTCGATCTGGGCATGATCTTTCCCAAGGAATAACGAACACTAGTAGACTTTCCCCATAGACAAAGATACATTAAAACTCAGTCAAGACAACACAGTTGGGTTTATCAGACTTACACATGCAGTGGTTTACACTTAGCCAAATTCACATGAGACACAACCAATACAACAGATGGGTTTATCAGGCTACCAGCCAAGCCATCCTTCCAATTGGGTTTATCAGGCTGCCAAGGAGGTGGAAAGACCGACTGCTAAGCTAGTGAGCTCAACCCCAGAGCTATGAACACCCACATTGGATCTATATTTATTTCTAAATAATTACACACCCAACACAAGGAAGAATTCCCCTCTCTGCTACATAGTCCCGTAGGCCGTGCCTTCCCTTCCAGTGTTATTCAGGGCATGCAAAGAAGAAAATCAAGCTTCTAGATTGGTCTGTGAGGTTCCTTCACACACTAGGTTTATCAAGCAATTATAGACTCTATTTCCATTCCTTCAATCAATTCAAATGCCAAAAGTGGATACACAAACAGGGATCTCAGTCCTGTGATTTATCAAACATAGAAGATGCCAGGGATTACATACACACACAGAGATTTATAAATTTCTGAACATTGCGGGTGCTAGACTGACTGCTCCAAAATACCAAAAATTAAAAACGTTTCCGGTCTTTCAAATCAAAGACGCCAAATTAACTGTTGGGAAATTGAGTTCAAGAAAACGACCAACAGGGAGGGGAAAATGTGAGAGAGAACAAAATTGTCGAACAGGAGAAAAAACATAACACAAAAACAAAAAACGTGAAGAATTTAGATCGTCAAATAGGAGAAAATCGTGATGCTTTAGAATTAGAGTAGTTTTTTCTTTCTTACTCCTGCATGAATGCCCAATTGGGTTTCAAAAAAAAATGTTTTGTTCAAAACAATTTGTGAGGGATGGTGAAACGTTTCTGCATGAGGGAAAAGTGGTCATTTTTGGTGTTTTCTTGCGCAAGAAATTCAAAAAACATATTTTCCAAAGTAGGGCTTTGCCCAATTCGAATTTCCCCAATATTCCAATCCCCCACTCCCTCATCCTTAGGAGAAATCATGCCCCCATCTCATTTAGTTGCGTTGACATAGCCAGCTTTGGGTTTTTTTAATTAAAATTGCAATTTTAACATAATTCTAGGTTTTTAATGTTCAGCTAGGAAATAAAAAATACCAGCGACTAAATATTAGTTGTTGAAACATATACACTAATCCAATGGTGAGGTGTTTTCCTATATTTACACCATGATTATTTACATCATAATATTTAAATGCAACCAGGGTATTACATTCCCCTCCCCCTTCAATAACACTATCCTTAGTGTTGTACAACATTGAACAAAATTTCTTGTTGGTACTGTCCTCAGCAATCCGTAGAATCAAACAAAAATGGATGTTCCAGTCGCATGGCATCCTACACCTCCCATGTAGCTTCTTCAAGACTGTAGTGCTCCCATTGCACCTTCACCTGTCCTGTTTCTCGGTTCCAGAGCATTGTGACCTTCCTGGCGAGGATGCGCATACACTCGATTTGGAACTCTCCCTTTGGTTTCACCTGAATCACATCCCAATTTATTACATGGTTAGGATCATGTACATACTTCTTAAGAAAAGAAACATGAAAAACATTATGAGCTCTAGTGCTAGTAGGCAATGCAATTCTATATGCAACTAGGCCTATTCTTTCAAGCACTTCAAACGGACCACAATATCTAGCTAACAACTTGGAACAATTTCCAAGATTCAAGGAAATCTTCTTTTCCTTCACTCTGAGGTAAACATGATCCTTAACACTAAACTCTCTGTTCACTCTATGCTTATCTACATAACTTTTCTATCTGTCCTAGGCTGCCTTCAAATTCCGCCTGATATTTACAACTTCCTGCTCCATCTCCTTGAGCAATTCTAGACCAAGCACAACCATGTTCATTGGATTATCCCAAGTCACTAGTGTCCTACACCTTCTACCATACAAATATTCATATGGACTCATCCCCAAGGATTCCTTCTATCCATTTTTATAAGCAAACTCTACCAGGTGTAAATAATATTCCCACTTGGTTGGTTTTTCCATCACATACATGCGAATCATGTCTTCCAGCACGTGGTTAAATCTCTCGGTCTGTCCATCGATTTGAGGATGGTAGGCAGTGCTGAAATTCAACTTTGTACCCAAATATTCAAACAACCCCTTCCAAAAATTGGAAGTGAACTTGACATCTTTATCAGAGACTATTGCCTTAGGAAATCCATGCAGTTTGAAAATCTCCTTCATGAATATCTTTGCAATGTCATCAATCTTATGTGTAGACTTAACCGGTATAAAATATGCTTCCTTTGTCAACTTGTCTACCACAACCATGATGGAATCATGTTGTCTCCGAGTCATTGGCAATCTTATAATAGAATCCATGGAAATAACTTCCCATTTCCATTATGGAACTGGTAAAGGCTGCAACAAACCTGCTAGGTGTTTATGCTCAACCTTCACCTATTGACACTTCATGCACCTTGAAATATATTCAGCCATGTCCTTTTTCATTCTTGGCCAAAAATACTACTTTCTGGCTGTAGAAATCGTCTTCTGATATTTTGGGTGACCAAAATATGGAGCTTGATGGTTCTCATCCATAACAACCCTCCTCAAATATGCTACATTTGGAATATAAATTATATTCTTATAGGTAATAAGTCCATCTTCTTCCAATTTATATCCCTCATACTTATTTTCAAGGCTTTGCTGTTGCAACTTGTCCTTGACCTGTGCATACAATTCATCTTCAGCAATATGATTATCAATCTGCTGGCTCAAATCTGATTGGAAAATACTAATGGATGCCACATGCATCTCCTACACCTTCCTGCTGAGTGCATCAACTACCTTATTCTCTTTTCATTTTATGTGCTTGATTTCAAAATCAAACTCACATAAAAAGTCCAACCATCTCACTTTCCTGGCATTCAGAGTAGGATGATCAAACAAATACTTCAGACCACAATGGTCTGTATTTAGGTCAAAACTTCTTCCCATCAAGTAATGTCTCCACATCTTGATAGCATGTACTATGGCTGCAAGTTGTAGATCATGAGTGGCATATTTCTTCTCATGCTCCTTCAACTTCCTCGATTCATAACATATCGCGTGGTTGTCTTGCATAATAAATCCTCCAAGTCCTTGACAACATGCATCTGTACATACCACAAAATATATTTATGGGTATGCAACTTTTAAGACCGGTGCACTTGTGAGAAGATACCTCAATAGTTGGAAACTTTCTTCACACTTCAATTTCCATTTGAAATTTGTCCCCTTCCTTTGCAAAGAAGTGATAGCATGTGCAACCTTGGAAAATCCTTCAATGAATCTCTTGTAGTATCTTGCAAGCCCCATACAAGATCTTACCTCGGTCACATTCTTTGGAGTAGGCCAATTGTTAATAGCTTCAATCTTGTCAGGGTCTACAGATATACCCTCCTCTGAGATAATGTGACCCAAGTAATGAATTCTATCCCTATAGAAGTCACACTTGCTCAACTTTGCATACAGCTGATGTTCTCTGAGAAATTTCAATGTTAGTCTCAAATGTTCTTCATTCTTATAATAAACAAGAATGCCATCAAGGAAAATAAGAATGAATTTGTCCAAATACTTGTGGAAGACACTATTCATAAGGCACATAAATGTTGTTGGTGCATTTGTGAGTCCAAATGGTACCACTACAAACTCATAATGTCCATACCTTGTTCTGAAGGCTTTCTTATGAATGTATTCATCCTTAATTCTCACATGATGGTAGCCAAACCTCAATTCAATCTTGGAAAATACCTTTTCTCCTTTCATTTGATCGAAGAGGTCATCAAGTCTTGGAAAGGGATATTTTTTCTTCACCATGACTTTGTTCAGCTTCCTATAGTCAATGCACAATCTGAGTGTACCATATTTCTTCTTTACGAACAAAACATGTGCTCCCCAAGGAGACACACTTGGCCTGATATACTTTTTATCCAACAATTCTTGCAGTTGTATCTTCAACTCTAACATTTGTGGTGTACTCATTTTGTAGGGTGATCTTGACACTGGTGCTGCTCCTGGCACAAGTTAAATTGTGAAATCTATGTCCCTCTTTGGAAAAATTCTTGGAACCTAATCAGGAAAAACATCCTTGAAGTCTTGCAACACAGGATAGTCTTCCGACCTAGGAGTTTCATTCTCTACTACCTCCTCAATATGGGCTGCATACAACTGACAACCTTTTTGATAGAACTTATTTAACTACATTGCTGAAATATTCCTCACCAAGATTACCTTTGGAATGCTTCTTACCACTAATGGGTTCCCTTCTTCATACATGCATTCAAAATTATTATTATAACAGTCAAGCTTCACTCTGTGAGCTTCTAACCAATCCATTCCAATGAGAACATCATAGGAACCAAGTGGTAGAACATTTAGATGTACACAAGTGATCAATCCATCAATCACCAATGGAAATTTCTCCACCACTTCATTAACTTTTCTCTTAGTTCTAGTGGTTGGCTGAACTAACCAAGACTTGCTATGCTTTACCTTCCTAAGAGCACAAACCTCCACCACTCTAGGAGAAATATAACTGTGAGTAGAACCAGGGTCAATCAAAATAGAAATAGATTGCTCAATAATTACCTGCAACTTCAACCACCGTTGACTGGTGATCTACCTAACGATCTTGCAGTGCTGCATAAATTCTAGGTACCTCCCTTACTATTTGTCCCACTGTTTATTCCTTTTGAACATTGTATGTTGGCCTTGCATTTTCATTCTCAAGTGAGAAGTACTTGCACATGTGGAGTCCTCCACATTTACAGCATTGGATTGGTCCTCTATTCTGCTGTGGATCTTTTGGATTCTCTCCTGTCGCTCTAGCCGCCTGCTTCTCAACTTATGTTGGTTGCTTATGTTGATTCCTGAAGTTAGAAGGTTTGTAAACTTTCTTCCTTTGGTCAGACTTCTCACTCATTTTGTCCTTCCATGTTTTCTGGTAATCCGGTTTGTTCTTGATTTTCTCGTAACAATACTTAGCTTTTCTTATTACTTCTTCCAGAGTCCTAGGTTCATAGAACTCAATTCGGTCTCTGTAGGACTGAGGCAGTCCACTCAAAAAATGATAGATATTTACCTTCTCATCTTTAATATACCTAACATACCTCAGCAATTCCAAGAACTTGTTTACGTACTCTTCAATAGTCTATTGTTCCAATATCAGCTCATGGAAATCTTTGATCTTTTCATCATAGTACCTATCAGAGAGGTACTTCTCCTTGAAATACTTTCGGAACTGTTTCCACACAATCTTCCTTTGATTGATCTTCTTTACTTTTCTGAAATGCTCCCACCATATGGATGCTCTTCCAGTCAAAATGAAAATGGCTACTCTAGATTTCATATTCCCATGATAGTCTTGGACTTGGAAATATTTCCTCATTCCCAGAAGCCAAGCTTCAGCTTCTTGACCAGTCTTTACCTCACCATTCAATGTAGGCGGCCTTGCCTTCTTGAATTCATCTCGTGAGTGGTTCTGGTTGCGCCTCCTTATCTGATTCTTGTGGGAAGAAGAATTTGAATCTCCAGTGGACCCTTCAAAGTCAGATGACTCACTAGGTGATCTCTTTCTTCTTCTAGCAGTGTTCTTACTCCCTTTTGGATTTTCTGTCCAGTCCTCAGAGTTCATATTTCTCTGAATATCTGTCAAAATTTGTAGCATGGTTGTATTCAACTAATTTTTCTCCTCCTGAGCCTTAACCAACCTTTCATTGTCTGCCTTGTAACTCTGCATCTCCACCATCAAGCTTCTCATGGTGGTTGCAAAATCTGGGGGAGTCTCTTGCAATCTTCTCCCATTAGATTATGTTTCAGCATTTCCAACTTGGAAATTTTACTCCATAGCATCTTCCTCATATTCATTGGGGTTCTGTACATCATCATGCAGGTTGTTGGTTCTTATGCCTGAACCACAACTCACTTTACCCAACTGCACTATCTGGAATGTTGCTTTTGAAGGTGACTATGATTCTACAAAGTGTGTTAATAACACAGTTTGTTAAATTATAATTTTATAGCATTCTCAAAAATTCACAACTACTTACCTTCACTTGGAAAAATCATACATTGACAACTTTTCCAAAACACATAATTTTCTTTTCACAAAGAACGACTGTCTCAAAGGGACGACGGGGGTCAAGGGGGCATTCAAAGAGAAACTTGATATTAATCTTACATCCACCGTAGTGACTCCATATTCTTTTCTCATCTTCCGCTTCATCGTATTCATCTTCTTTTTCCTTCCGCTGCCACATCGAAATAATTTTCGAGTTTCTTCCGCCGTAGCAGCTCCTTCCCCATCTTCTATCTGCTGTAGCGGCTCTTTCCTCTACTTCCTTCTGTTGTGGAGGCTCTTTCCCCAACTCTGACCTGCAACTGTGACCCGGCCTCCTTTTTATTGCCACTGTTGTGGCTCAAAACTTTGAATTTCTTCCGTCGCACATCAGCTATATCTTCAAATTTCTTCCGCTGCGTAGCGACTCACTTCTTCGTTTCCCCGCCGCCATTGCCAACACTTAGATGGGTTTTCAAAATTTCTTCCATGTCATCTCCCTTCTGGTCATCCCTTCTCCTTTCCTCATCCTCCATTGCAGCTACATTTCAGCAAGTTGAGCCACTTCCATTGGCTCTCTCTTTAGCTTCCATCTGCCACATAGCGGCTCATTCATATGTTGTCTGTCGCCATCATTGTGGCTCTTCTTTAGCCTTCTCAGCTACCATGAAAGAAGAGGAATTTTTCAAACAGTTAGAAATTTTGTTCTCTCTTTTCAGCTTCATTTCATCAACATGGTCGCCATGTCAGCTCCCTCTTGGAAGTCCAGTCACCACTACGGCTTCAATCTTGGCAACGTAGCCACTATGCAATTTCCAACACTTAGAGGAATTTCTAAAAATTTCTCCTATCTGTTTCTCTTCCTGCTGGGCATAGAGGGTGATCCTGCCTCTGTCAACTATTCAATATTGGCCCTTTGAGGCCCAAATCTACAACCAATGATCTGATACCACATGGTCACATCCCTAACCCTTACTCGATGAAAAGGACACGACTAACATATAACAACCCGGGCATCTAAGCCTCATGAACATAATATATATATATATATATATATATATATATATATATATATATNTTCATGCATTCGACATTTTCATGATAATTTCATAATAATTCATAAGAAAATACAATTGTAGAACTTAAGTACAAAAGAATACTTATCTTTGAAAAGAGCTTGTCCTCCAACCAACTATTTCACTGCAATGTTCCACCCAACCATAGGCCAGTGCGCTCTTTAATCTCTCAACAACACTACCACCCCCGAGCCGGGCATGATCTTTCCCAAGGAATAAGGAACACTAGCAGACTTTCCCCATAGCCAAGGATACAATAAAAATCAGTCAAGAAAACAGAGTTGGGTTTATCAGACTTAGACAGGCAGTGGTTTACACTTAGCCAAATTCACATGAGACAAATCCAAGCCAACAGATGGGTATATTAGGCTACCATCCAAGCCATCCTCTGAGTTGGGTTTATCAGACTGCCAAGGAGGTGGAAAGACTGACTGCTAAGCTAGTGACCTATGAACACCCACACTGATTTAGCCTGATTTCTAAACAATTACACACCCAACACAAGGAATAATTCCCTTCTCTGCTACAAAGTCCCTCTGGCCATGCCTTCCCTTCCAGTGCTATTCAAGGCATGCAAAGAAGAAAATCAGCCTTCTATATTGGTTTGTGAGGTTCTTCCACACACTAGGTTTATCAAGCAAGTATAGACTCTATTTACATTCCTTCAATCAATTCAAATTTGAAACATGGATGCACACACAGGGATCTCAGTCCTAGTATTTATCAAATGTAGCAGATGCCAGGGATTACATACACACAAAAAATTATGAATTTCTGAACATTGCCGGTGCGAGACCTACTGCTGCAAAATACCAAAAAAGAAAACGTTCCCGATCTTTCAAATCAAAGACACCAAATATGTTGTTGGGCAATTGGGTTCAAGAAAACCACCAGCAGAGAGGGGAAAACATGAGAGAGAACAAATATGCCGAACAAGGGAAAAATCATAACAGAAAAAAACAAAAACGTGAAGGATACAAATCGGCGGAATAGGAGAAAATAGTGATGGTTTAGACTCGAAGTATTTTTTGAATTCTTTCTCATGTGTGAATGCTTAATTGGGTTTCCAAAAAAAATGTTTTGTTCAAACCAATTTGTGAGGGAAGGTGAAATGTTGCTGCATGAGGGAAAAATGATCGTTTTTGGTGTTTTCTTGCCCAAGAAATTCAAAAAATGTTTTTCCCAAAGTGGAGCTTTGCCCAATTCAAATTTCCCCACTCTTCCAATACCCCACTCCCTCATCCTTAGGAAAAATCATGCCTCCATCTCATTTAGTTGCATTGACATAGCCGGCTTGGGGTTTTTTCATTAAAATTGCAATTTTAACATAATGTTTAGCTTTTTAATGTTCATCTAGGAAATGGAAAAATACCATTGGCCACATCTTAGTTGCCGAAACATAAACACTAAACCAATGGTGGGGCGTTTTCCTAGCTCCACACCATGATTATTTACATCATAATATTTAAATGCCAACAGGGTCAAAAATGGGGTATTACAGACCATTCTGTCTTGGACTATACTCAGCAGCAGATGCATTGTGTTTCTGCCCCAAATCCAAATGTAGGAGAATTATTCCCCTACATACCAATCACCCATTAAATAAATCAATTCTATGGCCCTCTCTGAGAAAGTGGGGGCGTCCCCTTGAAAATCATCTGGTATATTGACCCTCTGAAGTGGTCACAAATTTCATAAATTCAAGGAAAAAGGTTGTCCTCCCACATATCTTAGCAGTAAATATGTATTAGAGAAGAAGTCCTGGTCCAATACCATCCCATAGCTGGGAATGAAGAAGTTGCAAAAAAAAATTCCATAACATGCCCGGATAGATATAAGGCTCGCTTCTTGGATGTCGAGTTACTATGGTACTTCTTAATTACTTCCTTCATAACCATTGATAGGATCTGTGCTCAATTGAATGCTTCAGCTGTAATCAATATATGATGGGCTATAGAATCCCATTCAGATTTGAACTCAGTGCAACTGGGTAGTCCATATAATCAAAAAAGCATGGCTGCTAGCAAGGAAAATGGCTCCCTAAACCAGGAAATAGGATAGGACTTGTCTGCTCTGTGGACGAAATCTGCAGGGTTATCCATCCAAGATTTTACCACTTCCTCGAAATCAAACTGGGTCATGGTTGCATTGAGCAATTGGACAGTCAGGAGTTGTTGAGGAGTTTTAAGAGCATATGCTCTTGTGAAGACGTCTGGATGAAAAGAAGCTATTGGGGTCCTAGTGTGGTTGTCAAAATACGGTTCCTTAAGGCTTGCATGGTCAAGTGCCCACTTGACAGGGTTTGTGTATGGAATAAAAGGAGGTCTAGTTCTAATTCAATGGAAATGTGAATTGCTAATTTTGGCATATGCTGGCTGGTCATGAATGATAGAAGAAAAAACATCATTTCCAAATATAACATAAATTCTGGACCCTTCCACGTGGAGGGTTTCAGACACTCATCCACTGGTTTCAGTAAAGATGCCAACATTTCGGTCCTTGCTCTTTTGCTCATTCAGATCAATCTTGGACCTAGTGTTTCTAGACATATTGGAGGATTTGGAGGTAAATTCTGATACAAATTTAGGAACCATAATTAAAATTTACCATGGTAAAAGTAACTAAAATTAGTCGCTAATAGTAGAAAACTTACCCATGGATAGCTTGGAAACCAGAGAATTGGTGAGCTCAACGAGAGAGTCATAGTAAAAATCTCAAGCACAGTGAAAAATCACGAGTGAAAATGGTGAAGAATTCATAAATTCAAATGATTTAAATAATCCAAGACTCAATGGAACAATGTATTTGCGTTGTAGATTTCAAGAAAATGGACGATTGAGATTAAAGAGGGAAACCAAAATGTGGAGATGAACTCAACAAAACTTTCGATCTTATAATTTCTGCAATTCACAATCCGTGTTGTAGGTTGCAAGATGCAGACTGAGATTCGTAACCAAGAAAAATATTTTTAACTTATGCAATCCACAAAAGGTTTGTGGGTTGCGGGTAGGAAATGTTGCAAATTTTATTTTTATTCAGTTTCCACTTTCTGCAATTCGCATTGCGGTTTGCAGAAATGAAAAACCAAAAATGGAAAATTATACAGGAAAAGATCTTCCACTTTCTGCAATGCGCATTGTGGAAGGCAGGAGGAAGGCGGAACCGAAAAGATAAGACTTTATTTACAAAAGGTTATATGACATCTACAATCCACATTTACGGGTTCAGAATGCGTGAAAATGATTTCCAACCATAATTAAAATTTACCATGGTAAAAGTAACTAAAATTAGTCACTAATAGTAGAAAACTTACCCATGGATAGCTTGGAAACCAGAGAATTGGTGAGCTCAACAAGAGAGTCATATTAAAAATCTCAAGCACAGTGAAAAATCACGAGTGAAAATGGTGAAGAATTCATAAATTCAAATGATTTAAATAATCCAAGACTCAATGGCAGAATGTATTTGCGTTGTAGATTTCAAGAAAATGGACGATTGAGATTAAAGAGGGAAACCAAAATGTGGACATGAACTCAACAAAACTTTCAATCTTATAATTTCTGCAATTCACAATCTGCGTTGTAGGTTGCAAGATGAAGAATGAGATTCGTAACCAAGACAAATCTTTTTAACTTATGCAATCCACAAAAGGTTTGCGAGTTGCGGGTAGGAAATGTTGCAAATTTTATTTTTATTCAGTTTCCACTTTTTGCAATTCGCATTGCGGTTTGCAGAAATGCGAAACCAAAAATGGAAAATTATACAGGAAAAGATCTTCCACTTTCTGCAATGCACATTGTGGAAGCCAGGAGGAAGGCGGAACCGAAAAGATAATACTTTATTTACAAAAGGTTATATGACATCTACAATCCACATTTGCGGGTTCAGAATGCGTGAAAATGATTTCCAACCATAATTAAAATTTACCATGGTAAAAATAACTAAAATTAGTCGCTAATAGTAGAAAACTTACCCATGGATAGCTTGGAAACCAGAGAATTGGTGAGCTCAATGAGAGAGTCATAGTAAAAATCTCAAGCACAATGAAAAATCACGAGTGAAAATGGTAAAGAATTCATAAATTCAAATGATTTAAATAATCCAAGACTCAATGGCAGAATGTATTTGCGTTGTAGATTTCAATAAAATGGGCGATTGAGATTAAAGAGGGAAACCAAAATGTGGAGATGAACTCAACAAAACTTTCGATCTTATAATTTCTGCAATTCACAATCCGCGTTGTAGGTTGCAAGATGCAGACTGAGATTCATAACCAAGAAAAATCTTTTTAACTTATGCAATCCACAAAAGGTTTGCGGGTTGCGGGTAGGAAATGTTGAAAATTTTATTTTTATTCAGTTTCCACTTTCTGCAATTCGCATTGCGGTTTGCAGAAATGCGAAACCAAAAATGGAAAATTATACAGGAAAAGATCTTCCACTTTCTGCAATGCGCATTGTGGAAGGTAGGAGGAAGGCAGAACCGAAAAGATAAGAATTTATTTACAAAAGGTTATATGACATCTACAATCCACATTTGCGGGTTCAGAATGCATGAAAATGATTTCCACCCCCCCCCCCCCCCCCCCCAAAAAAAANAATATATAAAAGTAAAAGGGTGTTTTTGTAAACCGCAAAACCAAAAAAAAGCTTTTTGAAGAAAATTTTATTAAAACCAAAACACAGTGCTTACAGTGAGGATGATGAAAAACCCCCATAACAAAATCATGGCTTTGAAATCCAACTTAATGAATGAATGGGGATCCCATTTTAAAATGTTAAAATGGAATCTATTGCTACCAACAACACTGCGGCAACCATTTCTTCTCACTTGTCATCATCCTTCCTCATCATCATTTTTTTATTTTTTTGTTGTGCGACCTAGTCATAGTTATCAAAATAAGGCTTCAATCGGATGCCATTGATGAGCCCTCTGACTTCTGTCACTATCTAATAGCAATATAGATTACTGAAAATGTTAGCATATAGCTAATGTAGATTTTCATAAAATGGATATTACAATTGATGTTTGGAATATTTTGAATTCAACAATAAGATTTATATCATTGTCTTCTGAAAGGGAAACAATCCTTTCCCTTTGACTAATTCCCAAGGTTTTTTTGAATATTCTATTGACGAAATTTGTTGCACTTGACATGTAGAGGATTCCAAAAAAAGAGATAATGATCAAATAAAACAATTTTGACAAAATAGATATGAAATGAATGATGGAAATGAAATTTTCAAATGTTTATTGATGTCAATGCTAATGTTTATTTTTCTTGAAACTGCGTCCACAATTCCCTTTCTGCAAAACCAAGTCAAGTCAATTTGCAGAGTGTGGATTGCGGATGTGCCATATGCTCTGTCTATTGATTTCAAAATTCAGAAAACATATTCATCTAAAGTTAATGTGGATTCATCCTTGTTAGGTTCCCTCATTAATGGATTGTTTCTAATTTTCTTCTATATCACCAGACAAAAGCATTTTGACTGTAATGATATTGCTACCATGCCTTTGTTAAAATTTCCATGCAATAGCACTATGATGTTATAATCATTTTTTACTCCATGCCCAATGTGTACTTTCCTTGTTTCAACCAGAAACAATCTTAAATTTATTTCTTGTTCATATATCTAGCATTCTGAAAACAATTATTGAGAGACCCCTCTCTGGAGAGAAAGAAGCCATCTTTCTTTCCTAAAGCCTAGTTCTGTGGTTACCTTGGGATTTACCCTTTTACAACCATGAGTAAATTTTGAGTGTTAATAAGGAGATCGAGTCTGGGTGAAGATAGATCGAGTTGATTGATCGATCTTCATTGAGGATGATGCTATGGAGGTTACAGATAGATCTAGATAAGGATATAAGGTCCGGATAGATCGATTTGATTGATCGATCTTCTGCATAGGTTGCATTCATTCCTTTGACAAAGATTGGATGATAAATATTAAAGGATAAAGATAAATCGACGATGGGGAAAGAAATCACGAAGGGAATCTGCATGAAGGATAAGAGATCCGCAAAGTAATCCGTAGTTCTACACTGATAGAAGAACAATGGATGAGATCAAAGCCGTAAGAGATTGACGATGGGGAAAGAATTCATGAAGTGAATCTGCACGGGAGATAACAGATATGAAAATTCAAAGTGTAGTTTGGAACTGATAGTAGATAGAAGGATGAGATGAAATCCATAAGAGATCGACGATGAGAAAATAATTCAAGAAGTAAATATGCGGAGGAGATAAGAAATTTGTTAAGTTTCCCACTAATAATAGACAACAGATGAGATCAAAGTCATGAGACATAGACGACTCATAGGGGTTGCGGCAGACAAAATTGGGAAGAACATTTCAGAAAAGTTGGATGGCACATCTGTAATCCACAATCCACAAATTGACTTGACTTGGTTTTGCGAAAAAGGAATTGCGAAAGCAGTTTTTAAGAAAAATTGAAATGCATACTTGCAATCCGCAATTATGGAAAGGGAATTGCGGAAAACTAATTACGGAAAGGTAATTACAGAAAGGTTTATGCGGAAAAGTAATTGAGGAAAGTTAATTACATAAAGGTAATTGTGGAAAGGTGATTGTGGAAAAGTAATTGTGGAAAGGTAAAATGCGGAAGGACGTGACTGATAAATTTAAACAAACTTAAAAATAATAAATAGAGAAGTAATAAAATGCGGTTGAAGAGGAGGCATGTGTTATGAAGGTATGAGTTTGATGAACAGTCGTGACTCTAGATGTATTATTAACTATGTTGATGACAAAGCTATAAATGCTCAACATATAAAATTCTATATTTTGGCAATTTTTCTAAGATCGAACATTTCAGGTTGATAATTATGATTGTGCAACACATATGTGATGTTGTTACTAGTTCAAGGATGTATACTTTCAAAGGCCATAAATTACATGTTTATTGTGTAAGCCGTTGTTACAAATAAAATATTCAGGTATATTGATTCCCCATGGTACATTTTTGGTCTTTTCTTCTCATGTATCATTTTACTTTCTAGACAAATGTTGATGCAAACATAAAGGCCTGGTTACGTTATTTGATAGGTTAAAGGATTGGTTACAATGTCCATAGTCATTAGTCAACTACAATGACCTAACTCTAAACTACAGGTAATGTTTTTTATTTTCTTTTACATTACTTCTATCAAGTGATTTCAATTTCAATTATGTTGCTTACCACCATGCATTTTCTCTTCTCAATTATTTCCAAACAACTCTCAACTGCATGTAATTTTTTAAATTTTTTTTACATTACTTGTTTCAAGTGAATAGAAAAGGTGATTTCAATTTCCAAATTGCACATTTTATAATTCAACACATATTTCATTAAATTTGGAATTATACAAGGGATATAGAATTTAGAACTTCAACAAGATTGAGTTTTCAAAAAATGAAAAACCAAAAAATTACTTAATTCACTCATTTCAATCTTTATATTCACCATTTTTTTATAATATTATCAATATAAGCTATATAAAATCAAATTTATATAAAGTTGAAGCATATCTACCTAATATTAAACTTAGATTCCTTACATTATTTTATTATTATAATTTTTTAATTTGTATTAATATTTGAGTTGATCAAGGTTTACCTCATCTCATGAACAATAGATGTTGCAAGAAATTTCTTACCTATTAAGTTATCTAATGGCATTATTTGTATGTTGAAATTATTAACCATTTTATTTATAATTTGATAAAGCATATATTGTGCATGTGTTGAATTACCATATTAGTAAGAGATTGTCTCCATTTTAGAGTGACCTACAAAGTTATTTAATGATATAGCAGTCAATGTGTTTGTTACTGTAACAAATTTATGTATTGGCATAGTAACTTATTAATTCCCAATCTTGATAATGGGTGGCTAGAACATGGGTATTTTTTCTCAACTTCAAGAAAAAACAAGAACTGGAAATGCCTAGGAATTGGCTGAAACCTCTAATACCATGAAAAATTATTAGCTCATATAGTCACTGTAATATTGAACCTGTGGATGAGGACACTACCCCTAATCATATTTAGAATATTGACTAGAAAAACAATTAGTAACATATACACAAGCAACAACATGGAAAACTAGGTCATACTCTATTTTATTTTCTTCCCTTTATATGTATTGTCGAGTACGGATCTAGAATTTAGAACTTCAACAAGATTGAGTTTTCAAAAAATGAAAAACCAAAAAATTACTTAATTCACTCATTTCAATCTATATATTCACCATTTTTTTACAATATTATCATTATAAGCTATATAAAATCAAATTTATATTAAGTTGAAGCATATCTTCCTAGGCTTAAACTTAGATTCTTTACATTATTTTATTATTATAATTTGTAATTTGTATTAATATTTCTTACCTATTAATTTATCTAATGTTATTATTTGTATGTTGAAAGTATTAACCATTTTATTTATAATTTGATAAAGCATATATTGTGCATGTGTTGAATTACCATATTAGTAAGAGATTGTCGCCATTTTAAAGTGACCTAGAAAGCTATTTAATGACATAACAGTCAATGTGTTTGTTACTATAACAAATTTATGTATTGGCATAATAACTTAGTAATTCTCAATCTTGATAATGGGTGGCTAGAACATGGGGGGTTTTGCTCAACTTCAAGAGACAACGAGAACTGGAAATGTCTAGGAATTAGGTGAAACCTCTAATACCATGAAGACGTATTAGCTCCTATAGTCATTGTAATATTGTACTTGTGGATGATGACACTACCCCTAATAATCTTTAGAATATTGACTAGAAAAATAATTAATAACATATCTACAAGTAACAACATGGAAAATTAGGTCATACTCTATTTTATTTTCTTCCCTTTATATGTATTGTCTATTGTATGCCTTAGGACATTTTTGTCAAGTATATAGCAC
>LPNX010822900.1:0-28858 GCA_001517045.1 Pseudotsuga menziesii
CTAATTTTTCCTATAAAATAGGGATTTTTGCCTGGCAGTTAGTAAGCCCAGTTGTACCCGCATAATTGTTTAGAAATAGAAAATATCGGGATTTGGGATATTTCAAAATCACACATCAGTCCTTGTTTGGGCTTCTTCCAGACAGATCGAAGGTTGCAGCAGTCAGTTGGAGTGATTTGACATGGTCCAAACTCTTCTAGGTTTATTTTCAAGCAGACCGAGTCTTCTCTTGGGAAAGGTACAGCCCTGCTATGGCTTTCTCCTATACACCGAGTTTTACCTAAGACACTCAGCAGCAGCTATATGTTGATAGTAATGCACAAACCCTTTTGATCCGAGTTCTTGGAAGAGTTGCTACTCTCTTTCCACAGACCCAAGCTTTGGACCAGTCCTAGTTTGTGGATTGGATCTGGATTTTGGTATGAACAATGGCTGGGTATTAGCTACATGTGTTGCTCTATGTATGTGATTGAAAGTCTAAGGTTCAAACTGAGGCAAGAAGGCCGAAGTTTTAACAGTCCTCAGACTGTCCTTTCAGCAGTCAAAGGTTGGTCAAGATCTTGTCAAATTCAGGACTGATAGTTGACTCTATTGGAATTATCTTTTTGTCACAATGAGGCATTCAAATAGACCCTCTTAATGAGATAAAATAAACAATGTTCAGAACTCTGTCATAAGGCTGATGTCATATGCATTATAAGGGGCAGTTTGTGTACAGATCTTGTTAAAAAAAGGTTCGACTGTGTTGAGTAGACAAGAATTGAGGGTTTGCAGCAACTTAATGACTAACTGAATCAGGCCTAGATCAGAGTTGAATTAAAGCTGAGTTGGGTGCAAATTTGAGGACAAGATTGTGGGTTCCTAATAAGCATAACTGAGAGCCAAGTAGTGCATATTTGGACAGACCTATGACAGAGCATATACAGTGAATAAAAGCAAATTGGGATTAGCATCAGCATTTAGAAGTGTCCTCTTGTAAAGCAGAGTTTAGAGAGTGATCTTGGTGCATAGATTGTTAAGCATGGTTATGGACTGAAATCGATTCTTGTGGCAGAGATTTTGGTAGCCTTCCAAGGTTGTTGAAGTTTCAGAAGAATTGAACAAGAAAGAGCTGACTGGATGCATTGTTGTGACAGAGACTTGTGAGAGTGTTTTGGAACAGAGTTTGTGTGAGAGGTTCGGAGCAGACCTGTTAAGAGTGTGGAAGATGTTGACCAGCAAAGGTACTAGAGTATTGGTGTCCTTGACAAGTTCGTGCCTGTGGTCAGCAATTTGGTGCTTACTGTGAGGATTAATGTCCTCTTTCAGTCAGCAGACAGCTGAGTAAGAGGAGCAGAGCCACAGACCCAAATTATCTCACAGAGCAGCTGAGGTAAATCTCAATCTGAGATTTAGTGCATGGTTGATGATCTAATGTTGATGACAATAAAGCCTCAACTCTGTCTTGGGCATACACAGGCTGCCTTACTTATATGTATCTTCCAGAGGTCTGAAATCATATTGACAGAGGACCTTAACAAATAGATGAATTTTGGGGCAGAGCTGCAGTAAGATGAAACTATGAGGGCTAATGACTGATGAAGTTTTGTTAAAAGACATATCTATCTTTGTGTCTTGATAGTTGAGCATATTTGATGAGCAGTTTTTGGCATCAGCAGAGGTACATTGAGTAAGGATGATGTTCTAGTCATGAACTAACTTGTTCTCAGCAATGAAGAGAATTGATGGCAGTAATACATCTACAGCAGAATGGAATGTACTCTCAGCAGAAGACATGTTGACATTTTGAGCAGCAGTGATGAGCAGATGACCAGAGAGAGATGAACAAATTGACCAGAAGTAGATTGTTCAGCAGTGGTTGACAAGCTGGAGATTAATGAGCTGTGTTGACCAGCAGAAGAAGTACTGATCACAGGTTAATGAGCAAAGATTAACCAGCAATGAGCAGTGGTAATGAGCAACAGTGAGCAGTGTTACAGCAGAGTTGATGTGATGGGCAGAGAAGATGAGCAGCTTTGATGTGTCAGAGATTTCTTGATGGTAACACGAGTATACTGTATTGTAAATGCAAGCTTGTCTTGCTTTTTGAGGTTAGGATACCTCAAACCCTTCTTAGCAGGGTCTAAGAAAACCAGGCAGGGTCCTGGATGCAGAGTAGGTGCTCTCCATGTCAGTAGGTGCTGATTTTGCCTAACGGTTGTAGCCGAACCAAAAATAATACAAAAAGATTACAAAATTATATTGTGTTGTGTTCTGTTGTGTTATGGTTTCTGATGATCTAAATGCTTATGCTATGTGAATGATGATATGAAAGATGTTTATGATATGATGGATAAAATAATGGAATGATGTATTGGTAGTTATCTGTGTCAAGCTAAGAAAAGGTTTAAAATTGGCTTTACACTGATTCACCCCCCCTCTCAGTGCCTACAAAAAACTCCCTGGAATACTTAGTTGAAATTTTACCTCTTAGGGGTTTGAGCCACCCAAAACCCCTACTAGCACACTTTATTACGAAAACCCCATGGGGCATGGTCATTTCAACATAAAAATAAAAATGACTAGCCAAAATTGGCTAGGAAAAACATTCTGAACTTTTGCTGCACTAAACATAAACATTGACCATGTTCATCAAATGGCGGCTCCACAGGAGGTTCAACTATGGTACAAAATAGTTGATAACAGACTTCAAGGATATATCAAAGATAATTTCACAGGGTAATCAGAGGTCAAAACAAAAGAAGCATAAGAAGTTGAAACGATTGTCGCGAGTAAGGATGAAGAAATTACTAGTTTGAAGAATCATAGTCAAGACTTGATCGCACATATTAAGAAATTAAAAAGGGAAAAAAGATCACAAGAAGAAATCCAAGAGAAATTCCACCAAAAGGAAGTGGATCTCCACAATGAATTCAATAGGATCTATTAGAAAAAAAATATTGCTTAAAAAATTTGAATCAAGGGTTGACTGAAGAAATAAAAAAATTAAAAAATGAGAAGTTAGAAAAATCCTTAGAGTTATTATCAAACAGTAAATCACAAGAATCACAAACAGAAGTTGATACAACCAACATCAAAGTAAGGGAGAAAATAAACATTATTCTTCTTATAGACAAACCAACTACAACCTTGAAAATGAACAGAAACAACACTTCACAAGCGACTCGAGTACTGTATCGCCATCCAAATTACAAGAGTCATTATGATAGACGACAAGATCAAAAGAAAATTACCAGTATTATTCCTACAAAAAACAAGGACAAAATCAAGAACTCCCATCAATCAATTCACAAACAATTCCATTAAAGGTAGATCTTGGATGGAAGACTCACAAATGACGCAACATTTCCACACAATCTTTAAAAGAACCTATCATCTTATTTCGTCAAGTGTTGCAACTACCAGCACACAATGTCACAAGAAAGAGTTACGAGCAAGAAAAAGGGATAAAGTCTTCAATAATTGTGCTTTGACGACAAAGCAATTCTAAGGGAGAGGCAATGTAATGAACCAAAAATATATAATAAATAAACATCAATAACTACTAATAATTAAATGACTAATTCTTAACAAAAAGACACCTTGATGAAAAGTTATGTCTCTTTGTGAAAGGGCACCCATCATGGGTATTTATACAAGTAACCTTCTCATTGTAATATTATCACTTATCTTATCAAAGATATATTTTTACATCCATACATGGATTATTTATTTTATTTACATTGGGTCTTCCCGTAAGAAAACAGTATTTTACTGTTACATGTTCACACTTGCATTCGTGACTGTTTGGTAAGGTTTGGGAGCCTATTGGTCAACCTAGTGGGGTTTAGGGGTCAAATCCCAACCTGACACTTGTATGCATGTAGATGGACTCCAAGGGCTCACGAATTTTCGCCATTGTACTATAAGTATGTACCATACATATCTAGTATCTACAAGTTGTACACTAATAGAAAGATAAGTTATTGGCACCATCTATGTGTGTTATTTTGTTTTCTTTTGTTGTTCTCTTGCATATTTTTTGAATAACTTAGATTGTGAATATTGCTCTAGCTCCTAGATCTCACTGCAGAGCAATTCTCACATGGTATCAGAGCTTTGTGGAGCTGCAAATCAAAACTAAGAGTGTTTGAGTTTCTATTTAGGGCATTTTCCAGAAAATTTGTGTTTGCATTGCAGGTACAACAATGTTTCTGTCACACAGTGCGCAAGCAGAATGGAGTAAACTCGTGTATTGTTGACCCCATTCAACTATTTTGAATGGAAGGCCGAAATGGTGATCCATTTGAGGTCAAAAGGCCTGTATAGAGTCACCATGGGGACTGAGACCAAGCCCAACTCTATTGTGGAGAAAGTAAGTACTTCAACAAAATTGATGAAGCATTTGGTATGCTTTGTCTCATCACTTCGAGAGATCTTCTCTTCCATGTAGACAATCTTGGCACACCCAATGAAGTTTGGCTCAAGCTTGAGTCACTATTTGGGAAGATTGATTAGATGAGAGGCCATCAGCTCAAAAATGAGCTAATCTCACTACGTCAAACTCACTATGAGACAATCCAAGACTTCTTCATCGAGTTCAAAGCGTTGGTGTTTCAATTAAAACAGTGTGGCATAGAGAAGAAAGATGATCAACTTATCTTGTCTATCCTTTCTAAGCTAGGGCCTAAGTATTCTGTGTTTGTTTCGGCATTCCACTCAAGCAAGCTCACAGTTAGAAATTGGAGGATGCCTGCGCTAGCAGACTCCATGGAGTCACTGACTCAAGAGCAAGACAAGTTAATGCAAATGGGTACCATCAAATCCACCAAAAATCAAGCCCTTGCTACTGGTGTGTCAAGTCAAGCCAAAGGCAAGAAGAAAGTCAAGGATTTGAAGAAACAAAAAGAGAAGGAGAAGAAGCATTCGGATACAGAAAGCTCCAGTTCAACTGATGAGGATTCAAGATCCATGAGGATGAAGAACAAGAGAGAGAGACCCACATGTGGTTATTGAAAAGGTTCACATCATGAAAGATCTTGCTTCAGAAACAAGATGGACATCATGAGCAAGCTCCTTGAGGAGAACAATATTGGTGTTCCAGATTTTGCAAGAAGATGGTAAGCCTGTGCATGCTTTGTGTGCATGGGAGAAACCCATTCCTCGTATCCATGTTTTAAATGTCTCTGATTCTTATTTACATTCTGATATATCAGAATCTAAAACCACCATCCCTTCCTTGGAAGAAACCCCAAACAGTTCACCAAAGTTTCCTCCACAAACTAGTCATTTTCTACTAGTTCTCGATGTGTCTTCTGAAAGCTCATTCCCACTTTATTCAGATCCTTCCTATTCTGATTTTGAAGGTGATATATAGGCTGATATAAAACCTATGACAGTCATAGACTCATTTCTCCAACCATTTCATGCCCAAAAGACTCGACAACCCTCAAGTTCACTAGTTGGAAAATCTCAAAATTGTGTAGTTTCCAATGCTATGTCACTTGTGTATGTTGCTTTTATGTCCTGTATGTCATTCATTGGTTGGACAGCCATGGCTTTGACCTCAATGGGACTATTGTTCCATATGTCTGGACTTGATCTCACCACTCATGGTTCAAGTTTCAAATCTCCAGACCCTCCAGGTTCGCTCAATTGTCAATGTGATCTAGTTGCTCACTCTTCTCTCACTATGGACCCATTCGCTCATGGAGACACCATACCTCTGATACTTTCTATTTTATATGACATATATTATGATATTTCAAAGATTCATGAGCTTTGTTACAAAGTTATGAAGATGCTTCATCAAATTGGGAAGAAAATTCATGGTTTTATTCATGATATGGCAGCTACACATGAGGCAGATTTTGTTGAATCTTTTAATGTTATTTGGGAAAGAGTTTGCAAAGATATCTTTTCCATGGTTGATTATGCTTCTAGATCAAAAGTATGCTTGCAATAAAAGACATCCTTATGATGCTCCCCCATCAGCAAATGATGACCATCAAAGGGCCTTTCCACATAATCTTTGTCTACAGCACATCGATGCATTGATGCATGATCCTGGCATTCACGACATCTTCACCAAGTCCATCACCAAGAAGTTGTTCTTCCAACTCATTCAAGTGAAGAGGACCTGTTGAAGACATTTTTTATCATCTCTGTCATGTCCATTCTTGAGGGAGGATTTTCCCCATGAGGTTTTTCCTCTTTCCTCGTTTTACATGGACAAATAAAAAAAAAATGTTGTAAGAGGTGACTTGAGCCTTAGTTGCCAAGGCATCAAGAAACATTTGGTATAAGATGTACTAAGCTAGGCTTAAGGGGGGGTGTTAGAGAATTAATCTACCTTAATACCATGGTCTTACACCTAGGAGGCATTTTCATTTGTCTTGTACTTATGTTATATGATCCTACTTAGGTTATATTGATCAATATTGGTTTATTAGGTTATTTATGGCTCATTAACTCACAGTTGAGGTGCTCCACTTTGATCGTCCTGACGGTTGAGGTGCTCTAGTTTGATCATTCTATTATCCCAGGCGCCCTCATTGATTACAGACCACTCCTTATCCCTTAATTCAGGGGATATGTTTGACTAGTGGCACTAGTATGTGAATGTGGTTGTTTTGTGGTCTTCTTGGGCATTAATTGGCTCCTAGAGACTCTCCCACTCACACATGTGCTCACCCATGCCTAGCATGCCTTCATTTATGATCCAGCATGCCTCCATACATGTTCACACTTGCAATCGTGATTGTTTGGTAAGGTTTGGGAGCATATTGGTCAATCTAGGGGGGTTTAGGGGTCAAATCCTAGCCTGACACTTGTATGCATCCTGATGGCCTCCAAGGGCTCACAGTTTTTCTCCATTGTACTATATGTACCATACAAATCTACAAGTTGTACACTAATAGAAAGATTAGTTATTGGCACCATCTATGTGTGTTATTTTTTTCTCTTTTGTCGTTTTTTTCCTCGAAAAAATTCGTAATTTTATTTCAACTAAGAACAAAATTACATCCGCATATGTATATAAGGCAAATAATACCCCATACATTGTCAACACTAAACAAAATTTATTTGTTTCAACAAAGTCAAAGCTTTTTACAGTTTTGTACATCCAAAGTATCATCTAAACATAGCAGCAATTTAACCATATAAACAGGTCACTGTAATCATATATCAAAAAAGAAAATAAACTAAAACTGCCCTTTGAACCCTGTTCAAACAGGAAGATTCTGTTCATCATGGAACGGATGATCATAATATCTGAATGTTCCCGTCTGTTGTCCGCCGATTGCACACCAGCAGCAGAAATCAATTGAAAGTTGTCTCCTCACTTAGGAAAGCGGGAGAGGTGTGACCTTGGGGGCAAGCACAGAGCTAGGTACTGTCACCTACTCCTAGCTCCTCCATTTAGGCTAACTCCTAACGAAGCCAAGGGGGGTAGTCCCTACAAAAGAGTTTTCTACGGCTCTTAAGTTGTTAAAGTATATTTGAAGGTTGCGGATGTGGATGGGTGTTTTTTAGGAGTTATTACGATTAGAAGTTGTTTTACTTATTATGAATATGAAACAAGATCAAAAAAGCAATCGACGTTGCAATGAGAGATTAAAAGATGAATTTAAGTTATAGACATCAAGTATGCATTCAGTGATAACAATTATACTAAGCCATAGACAATTGATCATATAATTATGCAAAACAAAACACGGACCAGTGCCTTATGGAGTCGATGAAACTAAAATGCGTTGAAAGAAAAATAACACAAGTCTGGAACTTAAACCGATGACTGTTAAGTTATGCGAGTGTTCTTGGTAAGTTTTAAGAATTTTAATGGTGATCTTGCTTAAGGTGTCTGGAAATCCTAACCGGAAATACCTTCAGTGGCTCCGTTCGAAGACATGACAGACCTGTTTGGAATCACAGCTAGGTGTTCAATAACTTAACCAACTGTGTCCAAATTGGGTTGCCCAACGCCCACACTTGGAATTTGCCCACTACCTGAGTATTTTATCGAGACAACCCCAGTGCGTTGGTTATCGAGAGAAAAGTTTTAATTATGTTGTTATTGCGGTCTTAGCAAGTCCGTTCACCATTCTGACTACGAGCCCAACTCAAAAGTCGGCAGAGCATACTAGGTGAAGGAGATCAACGAAGTAAATTAATTAGAGGGAGTGTGAGTTAAAAGATTTTATTAAGTCAGTTAATTAAACTCTCCGATAGAGAGCGCTCTTGACCTTGTCTTATGACAAAGGTTCAAGAGTCTTATCTAATCTAGATGCCTAATGCAAGGATTATGCAAGACTAATGATGCTCTCCGATAGAGAGTGCTCTTGACTTGTGTTTCTGCAAGTTCAAGAGTCTTACTTAATTCATTAACTTGATTAAACAATAAGATGCACGAAAGTAAAGTGAAGATGGTTTATTAAACTCTCCGACAGAGAGCACTCTTGATCCACCTTATGGTGAGATTCAAGAGATTTATGAATGTTAGGTAGTTGATTTACTTATGAAAGATACAAAATTGGGAGATGAAGGATCAACTTATTCAATGAATCAAATGTGCTGATCTAACAATTAGTGTTCTAAGAGAAATGATGCAAGTATTATGAGCACAGGCACATCTAATCTAAGCACATAAGAAGATGAAAACAACACAAACCTCCCCAAATGGGGGAGGCTGAGAGTGGGGACTTAAAAACCCCACTCAAACAAAAGATAACTTTATTAAGATTTTACAACATGCCTTTAGGAATTGAACCTTTGAAAGGACTTTTGAAGGAAAGCATACAACTTATTATTATTGAACTTTACGTAAAAAAGGAGAGTGATTTACTTTTTATTCAAAACTTTTCTTCAAACTTGCAAAAAAGGGAAAAGAAAAAGATAAAAGAGCAAAAAGGATGAGGCAAAAGAAGGCTGAAACAAACGAGAAAGGAGGGGAGAAAGGGAGGAAGAAAAAAGGCAATCAAAAACAAGAGAAGGGAAGAATAGGGCAGCGAACTAGATGACCAAAAAATGCAAAAAATAATGAAAAATGGTGCAGCGAAAGAGGAAGAAGATGATTGTCATAAAAAAACAAAAACAGGGCAGCGAAGAAAACAATCAAAGAGCTGCAAAAAAGGTGAAAATAGGGCAACGAAAGAAGATTAAGAGGGCTGTCCAAAGTGAAGAAAAGGGGTTGCAAACTAAAGTGAAAAGAGGGCAGCGAAGAAGAGAAGGTAAAGGCAAGCAAAACAAGGCAAGGAAAAAGAGGCTAGCAAGCAAGAAATCGAGAAAATCAAGGAGCAAATAAGAGAACTAGAAGAGGGAAGTTCGTAGATCCAGGTAACCAACTGTGTTTTTTAATCTTTGTTGATAGAAGGAAGGAGAAACTTTGACTGGAGAAGCTTTGACTGTTGTGTCTCTTTCTTGGATTGGGAAGTGCTTAGAAGAACCTGCAAAATGAAGGAGTTAGATGAAAAAAGCCACTGGTTCATGAAGAAGAGCTTGATCTCAAATTTGTTCTTCACCCCTGATGATCCCTGCAAAACCCTTACAAGCAATATCAAATCCAAACAAGATACTCATAAAATAGATTGTTAACCCTTCTAGAGTATATAATGAATAATGATTTAATAATTGAAAAGGAAGGGTAAGAGAGATATCACCAAAGGCAATGTGAATCCACAACTCCAATAACTCATGCATGGACCTCCAAAGTCACAACTTTATTCCAACTTCAAACAAATATTACAATAATTTTGGCACAGTGTTCATGCCCAAAATCTCCATGAAGAAAAGAGTGCAAAGCACCTCTATTTATACAAAATACCAAGCCCCAGGGGGGGCATTAATGAACCAAAGATCAGGCTCAGTTAAGTAGTTTGAACTGAGCTGAACCATAGCTGATGTGAATGTTGGACTGCCAACACATCAATCAATGCCAACACACCAAGATGCACTCACCACCAAATCGGCAATCTCCACCAACCTCCACCCATGCGAGCTCCAATTTTGCTTGACGTCACCATCTAATAAATCAGCGCGTGATCAAATCCTCACATCATTCCTTCACGTGTTCTTTACCTTGAATTAAAACGCAAGCATGGGAAACTTATGCTATGGTTCAAACATTTACATTTATTTGGAGAGGGGCCTACCCAATCTCATACATTACCCTCGCGCTTTATGCTAGCGTGAGCTCCCTTTCACCATACGCGATCCTTCCCATGAAATTAAATCGTGACCACTACCATGCAATATTTTGTTTGTACCATGGTTTATAATTAATAAGTTTTAAGTGGAGAGGGGCCCCACTTCATCCACTCATCACATCTCATTAGCGTGAATCCCCTCATCCTCACATCACATATCCTTTGACATAATTCGATTTCACCCCTTAAGCCAAAGATTGGATGCTTAATAGATTTAAAAGGATCGCATGAGTATAGTGACATCATGCCAAGTCACTTTCCTCTTAAAATATTCAATTTTGACTATAATTTGATTTTTTTATTTTTATTTTGACCAAGTGCCAAAATATTCACTTTTAGCATTTAAATGCTATTCTGGTGCTCAATTAGCTGAATGATGACTTACGGGGTGCTCCGGCTGACCAAGTGATGGTGAAAGTGGCCCCTGGGGTAAAGATGCTGCTCCAGGCTTGAAAATAAGCTCAACCATGCCGAAAACAGACTCCAGATCACTCATTTATTACATTTTGAAATTTTCCATTTAAATCATTAAAAAATGGCTTAAAAAACAGGAAAAAAAAATATTTTTCACAGAATCCAACGAAACTCTAGGGGGCCTAGTACATGTTCATACGACTCAATCAGAATGCCTAGCATGACAAACAACACTGACACGAAGGCTCTAATAACCTCCCAAGGCCAAAACACCAAGACAACTACCCCAGCTTTGGAGGAGCGAGTGAAAAACTCAGAAATTATTGGTCGTTTATTCAACAGCCAATAATAACCAAGGGAAAAAACACTCTGGGCTAGTCGGCTTGATGCCCAAGTCTGGGAAGCCGAGCCTTTTATAAAAATTTATATGCTAGGACATTTTTTACATTTTCCCCAAGGGGGTATGAACATGTATCTTACAAAAATAAAAAGCTTAGCCAAAAACTGGCTAACTCTGGAACACACTGAACTTCTAAACTCTGGAGATGAGCATTCATCGTGCTTGATAACTGGCGGCTCAATAAGAAGTTCAACTATTGTACAAAATAGTTGGTAACACCGTCAGAAGTTGTTCTAGAATCTACCAGTAACCAAATGGTAGCTATGAGGCTTCTTTGGAAAGCTTGTTTGCCACCCAATTATGTTCCATGTACACATGAGTGAAAGATATACTCTCAAATCTCTATTGTAAAAGAGACACTTCCTCAAGAATAGGTAGGAGTTGTACTACATGACATCTAGAAATACCTCTAGCCCAATCAATCACAATCAATGAGTCACCAAAAACTTGTAATGTGTGACAACCCCTTTCCACAGCAAATAAGAGTAGTAGTTTAAGAGCCATTAATTCATCAAAATTGTTGGATCCCCTCCCAAGGCCAGCCGAAAGGTGATAAGAATGGGAAGGAGAAAGAAACAGGCATCCTCCACCCCCGCAAATTAACTGATGTTCCTGAGAGGAACCATAAAAAAACCCAAGGTCTGTTTTGATCAAAATCTCCTCCTCCCGAAGAATCCTAACAGAAGTAATTTTGTTTTCTTGAGGAAAATGACTAAAAACAGCCAGTATATTTGCAACAACCAGCTCCAATGATGTTCGACTGTCTTGAAAAATAGTTTTGTTTCTGGCAAACCAAACACCCCAAGCAATGATGCAAGGAAGTGCTCGGAATAACAGGAAACCCCTCTCGGCAAACCACAATCGAAAAGCCTCCACAATGTTCGGTCCATGCCAAACAATCCGAGAATTAAGAGCTCTTCCAACCTCTTGCCAAATCTGCTGAGTTTAACGACAATGCAGAAAAAGGTGATCAAGAGTTCCAATAGAATTGCAACAAAGTGCGCATCTACCCGGCCCCTGAAAGCACCTATGCTGAAGAACATCCCAGGATGGGGCTTTGTTTTCCAAGATCGTCCAGAAAGGAAGTTTTGCCTTGGCTGGACACTTTAGTTTCCAAAGTTGCTTCCACCACCAAATAAGTGGTCGATTCTAAACCTCCAGATTTAGTTGAATATAACCATTCTTGGGTGTATACTCCCCAGAAGTATGATGATCCCAAACCAGCAGATCCCGCCGATCAGATAGTCTAACATGTGTATTTCTCAACACCGCCAAATAATCAAACCATCTCGCAAGATGCTCAACAGACAATCCAAGTCTATGACCAGAAAGCCAGCCTTGATGCCACATTGACGAAAACCCTGGATAAGCCAAATCAAAGAGGGAAAAAAAACCCCAGCCAGTCAAAAACAGTCTTAAATCCACCAGGTAATATATGTGCTCCTCCACAACCCACCCAAGGGTCCAGACCTATGTCACATGGTTCGGGTTCAAATCCGAGTTCGGCGACCTTGAAATTCGGTTCGAATTCGATTATTTTTATAAAGTTCAGAATGAGGTTCGGCATTAAATTCGCCAATATACATATTTTTTTAAATTTTAAATATTTAATAAAATTAATCTATGCAATATATTTTTATATTCTATGAATAATAAATACATTTAATACATTACTATATTAAAAACATTCACTACTTACTATACATACATTAAAACACTTAATATTTAATATAATAACTTATATTTTAAAACTTTTAATATTTAATAATAATAACTTATGTAATATAATTTATTTATAATGTATAACGTATAAAAAAGTAAATACATGTACCATTAATTTTACACTGATAACCTACAAATTTGATATATACATTACAATTTTATATTCGAATTCCTGTCGGCAATTTTATATCTAAATTTTCATCGTGCACATTGGTACAAAATTCAAACAAACCTCGGTACTGGTTACGGGTCGTCTAAATCCATTCAATTGCAATGGCTACTCCAAGTCGGAAGACTCGTCTGCACAAAGGCACAATCTAAAAGTCAGAACAGTCCAGGCCCATGGGATAATTCGTCGTCATATACAAAGTGAAGCATAGTACAGACGGAGGACGCCACCACTGCCTACCGAAAGACCCGTAAATTTCGTGACCAACTCCCTGCTGAACATCAACGAATTTACCTGCTGTCGTGGCCTACTAGCAAAACCGCAAATTTCATGACCGAACCTACACCCAAACATCAACGAATTTCATTTTTTCCATGAGGTTCGCTGAATTTCGAACTTCAAGGTTCAAAATCGGCGAACCTTGTGACATAGATCCAGACCAACCCGAACCTGTCATCCATTTTCCACCCTCCAAACTAGTCCAAAGCCAATCAATCCAAAAGATTATACTAGCGGCTTCCAATTAACAAAGCAACCACCCTTCAGTTTTTCTTCCAAACAAATCCAATCCAAAATTGAAAGAGGTGCAACGTACTTTTGATGTACAACACGAGTCTACAAACTTTCTGTATGTATAAGTCTCCGGGAAACCTTAGCAGCCAATGCTTTTGCAAAAAGAAAGATGTTCTTTAATCCCCAACCCCCAAGGGCCTTAGGAATGGCAATATGCTCCCAACAAACCCAAGCCATGACCTGATGATCCGTGCAACCCCTCCAAAGATAAGCAAAACACACTTTACGCATTTGCTCCATAATACCTTTAGGTATCCAAGAAAGGGACATCCAAAAACTGGAATAGCTTCCAATACCGATTTAATCAAAACCATCCTGCCAGCTCTAGACAACCACAGAAAACTCCAACCCAAAAACCTCTTTTCAAATTTTGCCAAAAGCCACATCCAATCAACAATACAGTATGCATTTGCTTTCAAATAGAAGCCCAAGTATTTAAGTCCATCCTCAAGCCGCAGGGACTTAAAAGGGAGTAATGTAGAATACCATCTGATCTCCCCTACCTCCATTTTGGAGTAAGAAATGGTGGATTTTTTATCATTAATCAACATGCCCGTGGCCACTTGTAGCAATAGCAGACCTTCTTTGAGTTTAAGAATATCCTGACGGGAACCATCACAAAAAATGAGGATATCATCAACAAAGAGCAACTGTGTAATAAACAAAACCTCAGAAATAGGAATGCCTTTGAAGGAACCATCAACTTTGGCCGCCAGAATAAAACGACTCAACCCTTCAGCCACAAGGAGGAAGAGTAAAGGAGAGAGTGGACATCCCTGACACAGGCCACATCCAACAGTGAAAAAAGGACTAGAAGAACCATTGATAAGTACAACAAAGCTTACCGAAGAAAGGAAAGCCATAATCCATCTTATAAAGTCATATCTGAAACCCAGATGTGTAAGTAACATCCGGATATATAGCCATCTTACCCGATCAAAAGCCTTGGAAAGATCAATTTTTACAACCGCCCCTTTCAGCCTGCGAGTCTTTAAAGAATGTAACCCTTCCTAAGCCACCCCAATACCCTCATGTATTTGTCGACCTTCAAGAAAGCCAAACTGCTCACTGGATATACAATGGGAAAGAATAACTTTTAATCTCCGAGAAATAACATTAGCAATGATTTTGTAAAGACAATTGCGGAGAGAGATAGGACGAAAATCATCAAAATTTTCAAGCTTATCCTTTTCTGCAATAAGTGCAATAAAAGTTGAGTTTATAGGCCCATGAATATGACCAGCCTTCCTAGACTCTTCAACATCCTTCAACAGATCACCACCCACTAGATCAATGAACCCAAGATAGAACTCAATAGGTCACCCATTCAATCTCGAGCTTTTATCCTTCTGAAAGGAATGGAGAACTTTAAGTAATTCAATATCTGTAACTTTCCCCATGAGCATCTTATTATCATCTTCATTCACAAACCTGGAAAAAATTTAGGCAACGCGGACAATTTCTGCTAAAGACGGGCCACCCAAAGCTGTGAATAAATCTCCAAAGTGTCGCACCCCCAACCCAACCAAACCATCAAAAGTAATCACTGAGTCTCCATGATCATCATTGAGTTCCCAAATAGTATTGGATAACTTTCTTCCCTTCGCAAAAGCCTGAAAGAATTTTGTGCTTTCATCCCCGCGGGTTAACAAAAGTGCCCTACTTTTTAAACGCCAAGTAGCTTCTTTATCCCCCAAAAGCTTTCGACGTCTAGATTCACAAGAAATCACTTCATCTTTAGTCACCTGATCAAGAAAACCCAAACCAGGCCTATTAATAATATGATCAAGAAAAATTCTCAATCATGAAGATCCTGATCATCACACAGTCGTTTTGCATGAGCCCAAGTAATAGTAGCTTGTTTTACTCTACGAAGATTTTATCCATAAAGAGGACCCCCGCAAAATCCTGGGACTCAAGAGTAATGGGAATCCACAAATCCTGTACAATTTACAAAAAGAAGGCTCCTTTAACCACTCAAGATTTAATTTTAAAGGACTAGGAGGTTTCCTACTCCTGCCTGAATCTCAAAGAAAATAGGACAATGATCAGATTCCCCCCACTATCCACCCATTCACGAACCAACTCACACTCCAGAACCAATCGATCTGCAACCATAAATCCGTCCAATCTCTTAGCAACCCTGTTCTTACCGGTCTTCTTATTTCGCCAAGTAGATAACATACCCGCAGTATCATTCAACCGAGAAGCAAATGTAGGTGGCTCACGGCAAGCGCCCGCAACAGAAGGAGTCAAGTGAATAGGACCAATTGACATAGAAGGCACCTCCCCCACCCCAATCTCCCGCACACCAAAGCACGAAGAGTGACCACCAGAGACCTTCCCCATCTAAGAAGGAGCTTTTCTCAACACCGGCTTCACCCGATGCAGACCACCAAAATGCAGATCTTTTCCCTAAAAAGGTAATGGACAAGTAGCCAATAGGTGTCCATATGCATGACAACAATGGCATCGAAAGGGAACACCTTCGTAATCCAATACTTGTGGTGTAGGTACCTGACGAAGACTTGATGTGAATATCCATCAAGAGCCCAAGCTTCAAATCATCTTTTACCAAAATCCTTGCCACCGTCATAATCCCCATGGATTGAAAAGTATAATCTGCCGCAACAAATTCACCTAGGAAATTCCCGATCTTCACAAAACGAGCAGACGTACAAAAGTGCATAGGTAGGCTAGGCAAACAAACCCACAAAGGTTCTAGTGCAACTTTCTTCGTCTTAGCATCAAACATAGGAGCCCAGCGCTTTGGAATCAGTGGTATGCCATCCATACTCCATTGTGACCCTAAGACCCTGTCAACCACCTCCTGAGAGTCAAAAATAAATGAGAACCATCCTTTTGCCAGAACCCTAGTCGAGCACAATCGAGGAAAAAAATCCCCCCCACTATTCTGCATCCCACCTGTTGAAGAAGTCCATCCCAAAATGCCGCCCATGAGCCCGACCCACCACTGTCGTTTCAAAAAATCCCACCGCTTCATCCAGAAGCACATCCACCCCCATGACCAGAGAATCACGTCGTGCCCTAGCTTTGACACACTTCAGCTTTTTGCACGGGGGTTTTTCGGACCAAAAGCTGCCTTAGGTGGAGAGAGGGTCGATTCCACCTCAATGTTGTTCCCCGTAGCCACGACCGGAGAGCCTCCCTGTCCACCCCCCGAGAGAGAGAAGGTTCCACCAGCTTGCCATCCAAGGTCAGACTCCAACAAAGACCTTGTATTGACCCAACAACAATAAAATCGCCCACGGTGAATGAGGGGGGAGATACAGTCGCTGACCGAGGTTTAAAAAAGCCCTCCACTTGACTAGGGTTCGAAATCCTAGTCAGATCATCCGAGGTAACAATGGGCAGCGAAGGCAAAGGAGTAGCCAGATCATCACCACCACACCCAAAATCAACAAAATCCTCAATAACCCTGTCGGCTGGCCCAGAGGAAACCAAAAAATCCAAGTCCTTCCCATCACCTGCCAGGTCTGCAAACCCTAACTAACAACTCACCATAGGGTTTGGTAGCCACCCAAGAAAATCCAAAACAAGTCCATCACCCAAGGTAGGGCCAATTGTCAGGTCTTTCATAGGCACAGGTCCCCCCCCCCGGTCATGGCCAGAACAGACTCAACATCAACCTCAGCAAGAGGAAGCTCCGTATCCACCAAAAGATTCGTTGCCTCTCCCAAGTGTTCGAAGGCTTGTCCAAACTTCGTTGCCATAACAACAAATGCCAAAAATAACCAAGAACCCAGAAAATAAAACAATTCCCACAGCAAAACCAATCTTTCGAAAGCGACGCTATGCAAATGCCATAATCGCCTTCCCTGCCATGACCACCTGAACGCCAAGCCAAGCCTCAAGCACAATCATTAACCGAGAACAGAACCAATCTTGATAAACCCTAACTCCGATAAAGAAAAGTTGCAGAGCCATTTTCATGATCAGTCGTTGTCTTCGATAACTGCATCATCTTCCTCTTTTGTTGTTCTCTTGCATATTTTGTGAATAACTTAGATTGTGAATATTGCTCTAGTTCCTAGATCTCACTGTGAAGCAATTCTCACAAGTAATTCGGCATAGCGCAATAGTATTTGTATTACTTTGCAATAAAATTGAAATATAAATTAAAATAGCGAAGTAATGAAGAAAACTACACTAGCAGAGGAAAAACCATGAAAATGGACATCGACGCAAATCGCCCAGGGGGGATGGTTGGTTTTCTTAGAAGAAATGGGAATGGAAATTCAAAGTCCAAAAATTGTTCCTCGCTTTCAGATGCAGGAAAGGATAGGAACTCCATCTGGGCAAATTGAAGTTCCAATTAAAATAACAGAATTGCATAATAGAATCCTTTCAGCGAGTTAGTTTTGAGCATCTTTTACCATGGCGGCCGTATTAATATATTTAACCAAACCGGATACTGTTGATTCAGCAATACACAAAAAGAAGTTCGGCTACAATGATATTCAAGGCATAAAATTAGGAAATCGCGATTTCTGTATATCACCATGACCCGCTCTTTCTTCGACATTTGAATTGTGGAGTTAGTTGTCATGTAGCAGTCGAGTTCAGTTAGCAGCCGAATCCTGGAATCTTTGGAGCGGTGCTAACAACCAAATACAAACAAATCGTGAAGCTATGACAATCATTTGAGTCGTTTATGGTCACCATTGATTGGCAATCGCTCAACCAGTGTTTTGTGGAGCAATCCACGTTTTCATCATCAATCCATGTTTAAACTCAAAGGCTCATTGTTCAACGAGGTGGCAGCCACTCAGGGCATCACCCTGACCGCGTGGAGTTTCCAGCAACACGTAGATTTCTTCCCGGCAGTCGATAGAGGTCCACAATGTGAATTATTGGCAACCATGCGCGTAAAATCTACCTTTTCAGTTAGTGTCTCCATTACGTGGTTGTTTGGAGCGTTTTTATTTGTCTCCATTACGTGGTTGTTTGGAGCGTTTTTATTTGTTGTTGGAAGCATCTTTTGTTATGACTAAAAACCACCTAATTATCTCACGCTTTAGCAGCCGAGTGGAATCAACTTCAGGATTTCTGAGTTCTTGGAGCAATTCACAAGTCGGTGGTCTCAGCGTTATGTTGCCACGTTGAAAATTGGAGTGGCTATCGCTTGTCTTCATCAAACCACCAAATTGCATCAGTTTCAAAGGGAATCCAATTCTCGACAATGGCATGGTGCTTTAGTTAAAACAGTGTCGAAAACTTTGGTTAAAAGAAAGGGCAGGTTCATTGTAATAAAGACCTCTGACAACATGCAAAACCCACTAGCAGACCTGGGCGTGTTATTCACGTGTTGTTTTCTCTGAATGTTGAATCATGGATTTTTTTCGTGGGTATTTTGGTGGCATTTTCGAGTTGGCCCAAGAGTCCAACTCTTATAAATTTTTCGTTTGGCAACCAGCGAGTGCAGTGATATGGCAGTCACATTCATTGGTAGCCCACTGCGTGGAGCTATGTGCGCAGAGTTTTATTCACGGGATTGGGCAGAGATTGAATTCTCTATTGATTGGCAGCCGAATGACATCTTTGGGAGAACCAATTCATGGTTGAAACTCTAAGTCAAGCATTGGATATGCTTTAATTAAGTGGAGATCTTTAGAGTAGCCTAAGTGTTAGTTCACTTTAATAAAGTATCTTTTTAGTGGCTAAAGTGATAAGTTTACTTTAGTTACTTTAGAGTCTAGTCTTTAGTTTAGGATTTGATTGAGAAAAAGTGGATCTATGATCCTACCTTTTCTCTTGATTCTATTATTTTATTTTATTAAATTTTTTAGAGCCTTTTTTTGGCCTATAAAGAGCATGGCTCTTTCATTTGTAATAGATGGAAAAACTAGGAGGATTTTTCCCCAGGGCTTAATAGAAAAAATATTGTTTTGGGTTTTATGATTGTTCAGTTGAGTACTCTCTATGGTGTGTGGCGTAAACTCGTGTGAATGGGCGATTGTTGCTAGAGACCTTCTTTCCTTTCTATGTTTGTGTCGAAGACCATAAACAGATGCTACCATCCTATTGGAAGGTGGAAATCCTAGCAGTTGCAAGCCTTTTCCCTTTGTGAGCGTGCATACACGGGTATTGATGTTTACACTTAATCAAGTTTGATTGTGTAGGTATCTCCCATGTTTGCATAGCGCATCTTCTGCAATTAGGAGGAAGCAAATCTAGTAGCTGCCCCGTTGACACAAGGCCCTCGTGGGTTCTCCTTTGACTCCATTTCTCCCTTTAGGTATACTGGCACTGGTCCATTAGTGAGGTTTGATCTTTCCCTCCTTCCATCAACCATTCAATTTACCTTATGCTACAACCATTTCTCTAAGGCAGCCTCTTCTATTCACCTTGTCCGCCATTGTTTCCTTCCTTAGTGATCTTAACATTACGGACGCCCCCCTTGAGTTGGAGAAGAGCCAACCTGAAGCGAGGAAGAGAGGAGTGTGGTGACAGTGGCTGCTCTTTTCGCAGTTGCCATCGGGCCGGTGTGCTTACTTTTGGGCTTTGACACACGCGTGTCGCTCAGGAGTGGCAACAGCGACTCCAAATAAAACTCAAACCAGAAAATCAATATTTAAGAGATAAATAAATTATGTGATAGATTGAATTAGCAACATTCTGACTTTTAAATCAGCCTAGGAGATTCATGTGGCCCCTATAGCATTTTGTATTTCTCATTTTACATGTTTCTTTTGATAATGAAGCCTCCCACCCCAAAATAGCATATGTAAAACTAATGCAATATCAATCACAAAAATTGACTCCAAAAATATTACTGTAATATTATATACGCCATGAATATATGCTTATCAAAAAAAGAAACTTTAAGTCACCATCCTTTCCCCCAATGTTTTATCATCTTTTCCAACTCTCAAGAGAATGATTGAGCAAACTTTTTTGAGGATAATATATACTGCACTAATGGATGATAAACTGTAGTTCTTAACTACAATGGAAGAAATGCCCACCTTAACTGCCCAATTTTTATCGACAAGAAGGTTTGGAGACTTCAGGTCTCGATGAACTATTGTAGGGATGCTACTGTGCAAACAATTCATCCCCTTAGCCTGCAAAGTGAAAAATGATTTCATTATCACTTCAGTTCATCTTATCATATGTTAGAGTAGAAAGATATTCAAGACAATAGAAGCCAAATTTAAGCATGCTAATAAAGATACAGAATGATGTTTCTTATATTGAAGACTCACAACATCAAGAGCCATTCTTATGCGTCGTTTTTCATCTATATGAATGTTAGGCCGATGGATCAATCTATATAAGCTTCCCCTGCATGACAAAATTCATTGATACTTTAAACTTTCACAACAAAATCACATTTCAAAATACAAAACATAAAAGCATCCAAAACTGCAAAGAGATAACCATACTCTGAATTCCATAAAATAATCCATGATAATTCACCAACTGCGCCACATGCAGAGCACATCAAAAAAAATTACCATACTTGTGACCACAATTCTAATTGTCCAGCAATTTTGAGGAAGCAAAGGACACAAGGTATACTTCATCTTTATGGACTTCCACAAAGCCTCTGACACAGTCCCAAGGCACTTGCTAATTAAGAGGCTCAAAGTTTTGAGTCTTCCAAACTAGGTAATCTCACTGGAAATGAATCTCTACGAGATGACCATTTGCATGTACCATGCTATGTCACCAGAAACAAGAAAGGTCAAACAAAAGGAGGATTGGGTTCAGAATGAGAAATGGAAAATTTCAGGTTTTGCGATAAGAAACGTTTCAGGGTGTTTTAATACACAAACAAGCATAATTAAAAAATTTAACTATCTACACTCATCATACAAAAAGAAATTCAAATCATTGAAATTTCTGAACTTTCAAAGGGATAATGTCATTTTCATATTCATAACAGAAGCTAGGAAGGAGTCTTCAATAGCACGATTCAAATTCATAGCAGAATGTTTGCAGCAAATAACAAAATGTTCACTGTTAAGTCAATGAATGATGAATCAGTTCACAAATAGACTAATATTTGGATTCCATCTCATCCATTGGCTCTTTTGGGGTGAAAGGGCCAGAGGCTATGCTTGGAACATGATCAATAGTATTATGGCTATGGCCTTCCAACCTCTCTTTTGCATTCCCCTGAAACACTTCCTGTTGCCCCTCATATTGTATGAGGGTTACAAATGTGATTTTCATTAAAATGGATGGGGTTTGCATCAGGGTACCTATGGAGCTTTTGATGAATTGAGGATATACACTTTCATATTCTTGGATTGGTGTTTTGGTGGAGGAGAGTCACTCTTCTATGGTGGATTGTCATGCTTGATGATTTTTCTAGTGGCATTCTTCATGTTTCATGCCTTTGCTTGATGGATCGCCCTGTTGGAATATATTGGGCGATGATGCTTACTACTTCATATGGTTTAGCTTGGTATCATGGTATTGTCCTGGGCATACTTACTACGCCTTGTTCATGTAATGATGGTTCTAGCCCCCCAAGGGATTGGATGATGGTGGCATGGGATGTGACACGGAATACTTCTAGTGGATGGAAGTTGATGGATAGAGGGGGCTCATTATGGACACACGTACTCTTCTTGACACTTCCCTTATGGCATGTCCAACCACTACAGAAGTTGGGGGTGTCATGTATAGAGGAGAGTATGTTGCTAAGTATACTTGTTTGCCCCCCACCCCCTCCTAGAGCACATTACTATGATGGGATTATTTCTGATGACTTATTATTGTTGTACCATGGTTAGGCAATGTGCCTCGTATTCCTAGTTAGCAGCATCATATCTTGTGTGAAGGCTTACATATAACACATGTGGTGTTTGAGGGGTATTTGATTGACCCTTAGCCCATTCATGGAGGGGCATACCCATCAACTACGGGTTTCCCTAAGCTATTGGTTAATTATTGCTCCAGGATGTCGTGATTTAATTATTGGCATACTCATTATGGTTCATCCTTATTATTATCAAATATTCTCTTTGGCACACATTTTTATGGTGATCTAGTGTATTTATCCTAATGGTGTGAATACCCTTAAAAATATTGGTTATTTGGTGATGAGGTGGTATTATTGGGTTGGATGGTTGATTCAAGGAGTAAAGCATTCCCCTTAATAGCACCTTGTACACACATGTGGAGGTGGTTCTAGCTCTTTCAACAACTAGCTTGACCATGTTTTGACTAGATGGAGGCATGTTACTTGAGAGCTTGTTATCACATATATAGTAGCCAGGCTACCATATTCTATTTTTTAGATTTCAGTACACTGTTTCATCCAGTTCCCTTACATATGAGACGCTGAGATGAGCATCTATGATGGATCACTATTTGATGATGGACTATAGTACTTTCCCATGCCATGACTGAGTCTCAGGACACTCAGACCTAAGGACTAATGTAGCCATTTAGCCATTTACAGAGCAGTTAGTATTGCCCAGAGTTGTAGCAGCAGTTACTCAGTGGACAGATGTTGGTTTAGATTGGTTATTTACATGTATATGACTCAGCAGATATTATCTTGTGTTATGGTTATTATTGCTTTCATACTCATTCTTGTGACATGTCTTAGCATCTACTGTCATGATATGGTGGTCATATAAATATGTGGGTCTAGTTGTATTGATATTATGTATGTATGCCCCTACTTAGACCTGAAAGTTCTTGACCCATACTCATGGGTTTTACCCTCCTTAGGGAGAATAGAGGTGATCATTCCCACCATACTTTGGCTTGCTAGTGTTGGTTTCATCGTTCACTATCTCCACTCATCCATTACCTTCCGGTTATGTTTCTAACCCGACTTTACTACTTGACTTGTGCAATGGACGACCTTTCCCCACTATAGCCTCTTTGTTGGATAACTTCCCTGTTTATTTGTGTCTCGACTCTGAGTTGCCTAGGTTGTGTTGGCTAAACCTGAAACAAATAGCGCTGCCATCAATACAATGTATATGGAAATGAAATGAATATCTTGTGAAAAGCCCATTCATGAAAAGAAGTGTTTTTGAACATACATAAATGCAGGGAAAGCCTAATGAAATTGGCTTTGAAGTGTAAATGTGAAATGTGAAATGTAAAACCCATGCAACAAGTGTTTTTAAACACGCATGGAGCATGAAGCCTTAATAAATAAAAATCCGTGTAACAAATACATGGATCAAGGCTATGGAAACTCAAAGGCCCAAAAAGCAATGGTTCTTAAAAGTTATATCTAAAGATTGTTGGCCTCACTTGTATTTGATTTGGATTGTGAGCATTTGTCAAGGAGAATAAGCACCTCTGAACGTAACTTACCCATTTGTGAGACACTCCCATCCCCTGTGTTATTGCTTGCCTGGCATATGCTAAAGTGGTTATCCCCTTCCCATATCCAAAGTGTCACAGTGTCAAGTTGGTAGTCACCCTTTAGCCTAGCCTTTTGATTTTTAGCCTTGACCCTTCACTAGCAAATTAATTACAACTATCAAGTGAGTATGGTCTTGAAAGTCTAGTCTAAGTTATAATTAATTAACAAGACTCTATATATTTAGTTGGTAGATCGCCAGTGACATGATTACTACTTGTTATAATTGTTACTTGAATGTTTTGTAGAGCATGTCTTAACCTCTAAACACTTGCAGCAGATTGATGTTAGCCTGGGTCATATTTTTGATCGTTTGATCATTTACAGATTATTATTATTTGTCTGGGCATATTAGATATTGTACAAGATCATGCAGAGATCTGTAGGGTGTATGAGTATACACCTTAGATGGATTGGACTCCCTAAGTCCAATGAGATGGCTTATTTTTAGTTCCAGGCAATTACAGTGATGATTTGTCTTAGTATACCATTCTGGTGCAATTTTGCCATGTTAAATGGCTTGTTAGAGCAGAAAGATGATTTGATTGATTCACCTAGGGCATTGTATGAGGAGGGGATGGTCTAGCCACTTGTTTTTACCATTATACCCCCCTCCCAGAGACCTTGGTGAGCTCAGTTGGGCAACGCAGGCACTCTAGGAGGCAGGTTCACGTTTCCCGAGGCAGATTAAAAATGATAAAAATGGCTACTGAAGAATTCGATTTGGGCTACTGAGGCAAGGAAATGGCATGGGATGAGATTTGATGATGAGTGTGATGTCTTCCACCCCTTCTCCGGCAGTTTCGGCATTCAAATGGGCCCACACCCATCTCTTCGACATATTTTATGATTTTCTGATGCTTTTGGAGGCTCACGATTTTCCCAGAGGCACTATTTTGCACTTAATATTATATTTTTATTTATATTGTGCCATGGGGACACACTAGGGGTGTTAGTTGATACCCCCTGAACCCACCAAGAGCTTTATTCATTTTTATTTTGTCATATTTAGTGGGATCCCCTCTCCTAGGGCGATTTGGTCCATTGATGTATTATATTATTATATTGATCCATGTACTTTATGTTGAGCTCATCTCAACTGTTGATTAGAACATTTCGATCTTTTAATCTTAGCCATCCATTTGAAAGGTGGTTAGGATTTTGGTATCTCTCATTTCTATTTAAAGGAGAGAGCTTCTCATTGTAAGGGGGTCTTTGGCTTTTGGAATCTTGATAATAGAAAAACTCTTTTGTGGAAATTCTTGGTTCTCCTTTGCATTGGGTGTTCTTCGATGGTGATTGGAAAATCTATTGCTTCCTAGCGTTTGGGTATTTGTGATGAGATTTATATTTTTCGTGGAAACTTTGTTTTGTCTACAGTAGGGCAACTTCACTTGGCCGTTTTTGCAGGGCTTCCTCAACTCGCTTGTTTGGCATCGCTTGTATCAGGGGGTTATCATTAGTATCATTGTGATCTATGGTTTCATCTTGTTATTTTTTTGTAGCATTTGTTCATTCCTCTTGATGCATCAAATTTGATATTGTTGACATTTGTTGTCTAGGAGGGAGGGTGCATAGGCTTCCTTGGGAAAATTGATTTGCATAAAGTCTTCATCCAAATCTTCTCAAATTGATCGGGACGGCATAGATCATCATCATCAAGGCATCTACAAGGTTATCCAAGTAAGATCCACAAGTTGGTTCTTCTTTTCTTGGTTCCAATCCATTGGCACCTTTATTTTATTGTCAAAACCCTAATTTAAAGTAATCAGAAAATTCTATGGATCAAACCGCTTGATCTTTTGGCAAACCATTTTTGGGTATTGTAGATCGGGTCAAACCCTAAGTGGGTCCTCCTAGGCGTCAGACTTAGGTGACTCCATTTGGCCCAGATCCCAAGACACTGATCTCTTAACCCTAGCGCAACCCTCATTTGACCAATTTTTCCTTCGTTTTGATCCTATCCCTGAGGCTTGAGTACTTTGATACTGTCATACCTTTCGTCAATTCCATCCATCGGTACTAGATAGCCTCGATCTTGTCCTTAACATCCCTGCATTGGACACGGTTCCCAAGGCAATGGATTTTTTCATTATTCGTTGGTACCTTGATTCTGGATCTAGTAGTAAAACTCGTAAGTCACTTGTATTTCCACCTTGGATCAATTTCACACTTCATAAACCTCTTGATCCAACCCATAACTCACCTTGTGACTTCATCCATAGATCTAGGGTTTACTTCACCTTACACCTTGTCTACTTCATCTTCCATTGATTTGATCTGGTGTCTTGGTTTGATCTCTCTTGTCGAGGGTAGATCTGGGTCTCCCCCATTGTTGTCTTGGGCTAAGATAACATCAAGTGAAGATTGCCTCGATTGGCCTGACAACCATCCGAGGCTATCTTGGTTTCACCTCTTTGGTTGCCCATCTCTCTACCATCCACCTTAGATCCACCTTATAGGGGCAACTACAAGTCTGGTGATAACAGATCTTTAGCGTATCTAGCTTGTTTTCACACTAGATATAATTTATAATGAGGTGGACTACGGTACCTTATGGAGCACACCCCTTCATTGGCACATATTTTGAGAAATGGTAGAGGAAAGGGTGGTTTTAAACCCTTGATTTTGCTTCCCTACAATTGGGCTTTGTATGGGAGTATTCACACTAGCATAAACATGATTGGATACACATGTGGGCTACTTAATCACTGTACTAGGTCATTCTACATTCAGTGCCCTTGGTTTGAAAATTCAGTTGATGGTTTTGGATCATGAGTTGAGGAGGTTGATGGTGTTTGCAAATGGATCTAGGCCCTTGCACAATCTTCTAGGGCACACAATCTTTTGGAGGAACATTTTATTGTTGTCTTGTTTGGTCAAAGTGGTCTCAAATACTACCTTGAACATTTCTATAAGGCACATTCTACATGGGAGATTATTATATTGTTCATTGATGAGAAACCTAACAACTTTGCACATATCCCTACAGTGCACCTCTCATGGAACATTTTATATATTATATGGGTCTGATTGAAAAGGTCCTGTTGCCGCCTAATACACACTTTATGACACGGGGAAGTCTCGAACCCGCTTTGTGTGTCCTTGGGGGCAAGTTAGAGCTGGGGACCACTGTCACCACAGTCCACAACTCCTCCGTTTAGGCAAGATCCCAATAGAGCCAAGGGGGGTAGTCCCTATAGGAAAACTAAGTTCCAGATTTATTAACTATTAGTTAAAGGGATCTTTTATTAAGATTACAAAATTACAAGACCAGTGCCTAGATTAAATGGAGTCGAAAGATTACAAATTACAAACTTACAAAAGAATTAAGAATGATTATCCACAGTTGCCTAAGCTAAGCAAGATCTACAATATTAACAATATGAACAAATGCTAAAGAATTACACAATATGCACAAGTTATTATGTCAAAGATCAAACAACAAATTGCTTTCAAGTTACAAGATTAAACAATGTGATTACTTAATCAAATGAATTACAAATGCCACCACAAGAGTTTGCGAAACTGAAAGAAATACTTGCAACTGAAAAGTGAAAAGCTTGCAGTAAAAACCTTGAACAGCAAGGCAAAGATAAATAACAGTGACCTATGTTTGTAGGACGTTTTGCAATGTCTCTTGTAAATTTTAATGAATTTTATTAGAGTTGAAATCTTTGATTAAGTCTTCGAACCGGTGGTGTGACTACCCCAATCCAGTATTTCTCAAGTCAAAAAGGGAATGTTGTTGCGCTCAACAAAGTGGGAGCAAAGCCCACCCGTAGCTCACAGGTCAAACCCCAATGCCCCGATGCTCAACAAGGAGGACGTAAAACGCCTAGAGACCCCCCACGGTCTACTACCCCAAGTCTCCTCCGAGGCACTGTTTTTAGTCAACAGGAAAATTACTAGATGGATGCCTATTAAACTAAGACTTCTCTATCCCCTGTCGTATCTCGTGAGTACCCCGAAGGGTGATAACCGAATAGAGGAGCAGGAAATAGCGAAGTTGTTGTTGGTTAATTTTAGAAGTGAATTTTAGTCTTGGTGATTAGCATGCAAGGTTAATTTTAAACTATCAACAAGATCAACCAAGCGGTATCCCTTATGGGAGGTGCTGGTACTTGATCTTGGACTTGGAAAATAAAATGTGTTGATTGTAGTAGAAAAAAGAAAGTTGTTTTAACTAAGCTAAGCCCCCACTTCTCCTGCTTTTCGTATCCAACTTGAAGTCCCTAAAGAGAGATGACAAGTGGATAGAGGATACACCGGATAGGTGGGTCGTATGGTTACTCCTTTAACCGGAAATTAAAAATTACTGAAACTTGAAAGAAACTGTAACTAGCTAAAGCAATGCCTAACCGCACAGCAATCTCTGTGACAGAGATGGTGGTCTGTCACAGAGATAGTGGGTAAACTGAAAATAAAACTAGAAAGAAAAATACAACAAGCTAAAGCAGTAAACTAACCTCACAACAATCTTTGTAACAGAGATGGTGGTCTGTCACAAAGATAGGTGGGTGAACAGAAAAAATTAAAACTGAGTAAACTAACCTCACTTCAATCTCTGTGACAGAGATGGTGCTCTGTCACAAAGATAGGTGAGTAAACAGAAAAATAACTTGTAAATAAAACTAACTCTAAGCAACTACTTATACAAATTTACAGCAGAGAAATACCCCAAAGAGAACTTCTCATTTGGGGTTTACAGTGTAATAGAGAGAGAGAAGAAGTGTAGTTTAAAGCCTCTTTTGGACCAAATTTTTGCTGGTTTTTTCTGGGCAATTTAGGGCAGCATAACCCCCTCTTTCTGTGCACAAAACCTGCAAAAAATCAGCAACTTACTCGCTGGAAATTACTGCAGAAAACTGAAATAGAAAGTTAGAACAATTTAGTGTACAACCCAGAAATTTTACAGAAAAATCTGAACTTTGAAAAAATGGAAAAACAGAAATTTTAGTGGCTGAAAATGAATGTTTTTAGGGTGAAAACAACATATAAACAGCAGATTTATAAGCCTATACTAATATATA
>LPNX010822900.1:46369-70582 GCA_001517045.1 Pseudotsuga menziesii
CATAGGTTGCTGGGTGTTGCTGGGAATACAGCTGGAAATCCCAGATCTATTTGCTAGCCTTCAGGATTCCTGTAAAGTTTCTGCATGCTACCTACATTCTCATCAGCGGGGATACATCAGCATATTGAGTAATTCTTATTCCATTCCAGGCACATTCCAACAAAAAACGTGACATAGAGGGACGTCACCCTCTTTGTGGCAGAACAATTCGCTAGGTGGCTTAAAAGAGGCAAAACCTGTGCACGTGTCTTCTTATCTCTCAGGGAGGCCTAGACCCTCACTCCTAGAAAGTTTCAGCAGCATCAGACAATTCCTCCCTCAAAAACGTCAAGATCATCAGAAGGAGGGCACTCTTTTAACTGGGCACCAACTTCAGCAGAGGAGCACTATTATCTTATCTTTCTGCCATAACCTGCATGCATCTTATCTATTGGCGGACTATCAACATTATTATTAGTGGTATGTGTATATCTTCTCACAAAAAGTCTTTGCCCTAATATTTCTCCATATCAGCTATTTTTTAGGACAATTTCGCACGACACTTTTTGAAAAGTACAATAGAATATCAGTTGGGATATTACAGTGATATTAGAGCATGTTCCTTGCCAGCTATGGGCTTGAACATAAAAAGTAAATGAATCCAGAAGAAGATACTTTTGTAACTTATAGGAGGAAGGGTAGATACACAAAGGATCTGGAATTTGAAGATATTCAGTTAGAGGATACAAATTCAGACATGGACCCAACAGGAGTACACTCTGATAGAGGAAAGGGAGCAGGGGAAGAGGAAGAAATGTTGGAATTTCGTAACTTAGTTACTGCATTAAATGACCCGGCTAAAGGGCAAAAAGAAGTATCGCATGCCATAAACCAGTTAGCTCTTAAGCGAGAACAAGGTCAGAACAATCTACCTCTTTCACCAGTGGATAGAGGATCTACCAGTACTAGCGAGAAACATGAATACACTAATATGCAGAACACTCCCCACATATACAAGAAACCATCCAGACCTACTATGCCTCACTTTCTAGAGAATGTCGTTGCAGGACCAGTCATGCCAGCAAAACCTAGTGAACCATTTACGGCTTATTTAGAGGAATACAGGGATTTGGGAGATGAGTTCCATTCAACTATGTCATTCTCAGACTTCTGCAATATGAAAAGACGAAACCAACCTAGGAACTTTCACAGAGGGTTTACTCAAAACTATGAATTACAGAAAATTGTGGGCAGGTTAACCATTCCTAATTTTGATGGGACATCCAGTTGTTCAGCCAGAATTTAGGTACAGAAGCTCGAACAGTAGACGAAAGCATGGATAAGTACAAGGCGCGCTTCGTGGCAAAGGGGTTTTCACAGAAGGAGGGTATTGATTATGAGGAGACCTTCGCCCCTGTTTCCAGATATTCTTCCATTTAGATCATTAACTCACTAGCAGCTGAGATGGGTTGGCGTGTCCATCAGATGGACGTCAAGACTGCCTTCCTCAATGGAGTGATAGAGGAGGAGGTATATATTGAGCAGCTAGAGGGGTTTGATGTGGAGGACAGGGAGACGCATGTATGTAGATTGCATCGAGCTCTTTACTGGCTCAAGCAGGCAACTCGAATATGGTACTCGAGGATTGACAGCTATCTACGGGAGATGGGATTTCAGCGGAATGAGGCTGACCAGCTCTTTACGGGCTCAAGCAGGCACCTCGAATATGGTACTCGAGGATTGACAGCTATCTACGGGAGATGGGATTTCAACGAAGTGAGGCTGACCACAACCTGTACTTCTTGACAGGAGAGGTGCCTCTCATACTGGTCCTATATGTGGATGATCTCTTTTTGATAGGAGATGAGAGGTTGATTGGAGACTGCAAGTCCAACCTTGTAGTGGAGTTTGAGATGAAAGACCTTGGGCTGATGCATTACTTTTTGGGCTTGGAGGTTTGGCAGAGAGATGGATGCTTCTTCATTGGATAGGGTAAGTATGCAGTAGAGATCTTGAAGAGATTCAGGATGGAGGACTGCAGGCCTATGGCCATACCTCTAGTTTCCAACTAGAGGAAGATTGATGCATCAGGGTCAGACAAATTTGATCCTACCTTATATCGTCAGCTTATCGGATCGTTTATGTATCTGGTCAACACTCGACCAGGCATCAGCTTTGCAGTCAACTCTTTGAGTCAGTTCATGGTGGACCCTCGAAGACTACATTAGACGGCTGCGAAGCACATACTTCGCTGCAGTAGAGGTACAATGGAGTATGGATTGGTTTATGAGCGCAGGGGGATTGTACAGTTAGCAGGTTTCACTGATGTTGACTGGGCAAGATGTGTAGAGGACCAGAAGAGTACTTCAGGTGGTTGTTTCAGCATTGGATCAAGGGTTGTCTCTTGGTTCAGCAAGAAGCAGAGTCAGTGGCATTGAGCTCGACAGGGGATGAGTACATGGCATCTAGCATGGCTGCTTGTGAGGGTATGTGGTTGAGGAAGTTACTTGCAGGGTTGTTCTAGTGTGAGCTAAGGGCTACAGTAGTTCACTATGACAATCTGAGTGGCATCAGGCTATCTGAGAATAAGTGTTCCATGACCGGAGCAAACACAGAGACATCAGGTACCACTTCTTGAGAGATTGTGTTCAAAGGGGAACCATTCGATTGTAGTACATACAGACAGATGAGCAGGTGGCAGACATTTTCACCAAGGCACTTTGCAGGCAAAGTTTTGTGAAGTTCATGGATAAGTTGGGGTTGCTACTGAATCCCTTCCTTGTTAAGAGGGAGTGTTAAACTAGTAGCAACAAGGAAGGTCTTCCTGCATGCATGTGTTCTTGCATGTAGAAGACTTAAATTAGGGAACCAGTTGTATTTAATTTATTTTTTCTAAGTTTACTTTGGAAAATAAATTAAAGTGATCTAAATTAACTTTAGAGAAACACTAGTTAAAGTGAAAGTGAAATTAGGGTTTTTGCTTTACCACTAGTTAAAGTGAAAGTGAAATTAGGGTTTTTGCTTTACCACTAGTTAAAGTGAAAGCGAAATTAGGGTCTTTGTTTTACCTAAAGTTATAAAAGAGAGATCAATTGGTGGAGAGGACACACACACTTGTATTCCGACAGAGACAGGATACAGACAGGGAGAGAAAGTCAGATAGAGGATTTAGCTGAGAAGACGAAGGAGCGAGCAGCAGGATCACCGAGCTTCGTACAGCTGGGTCGTACACTCACACGGGAGGGTGTTGAGGTTTAGTTGGGATTTGCCCAGTGATTCTGTCGGATATTGCATTCGCCAAGGCTAGGTGAATTTGCACTGATTGTAAAAGTTCCATATTTTCTAATAATAAAATCTATATCTGACTCAAGGTTACAAAAACCGAACAGGTAGTCGAACCGACCGACCCTGAAAACCAGAACCGGACTGGAACCAGACCAAAACCGCGAAAATAACCGGATCACAAAACCAGTCCACCAAAATACAAAAACTTCTTAAATTTTGAAAAATTATATATATATGCATGTGCAACCATGTGAATCCAAACCATGATACACAAATTTGCAAAAAGTGCTCTTGCTATGTGTCAAACTGAGTATATTTCACTTGAACCATCCCCACTCAACCAACTTTTAAATTATTTAAAAAAAAAAAATTAAAATACCTTGTTAAGTGTTGTTGTACAGTTATGTAAGGAACTGGTCAAAACTGGAATCGGTCAAAACCGGACCAAAGCCGGCCAAAATCGGTCGGTTCTGTACAGAACTGGTCAAAACCGGTTTCAGACACCGGTTTGACCCGGTCAAGCCCCAAAACCGGTCGGATTGACCTGTTTTACCGATTCCGATCCGGTTTTTGTAACACTGATCTCACTGCTGCACCGATTTTCCTATCTTGGGTTTTTTCGAGGGTTTCAATACCCAAAATAATAGTGTCAATATTGTGATGTGATGTTGTGATTTATTTCTCAGTTTCATATTCCGTTGCATACTATAAAAGATATTCATGTGTGGTTATCAGTAGAGATTTGCATGCATTGTTTAGACCTAGTTTGAATATTACAGGAAAACTTACAACAACAAAGTGAGAGATACTGTTGGATCGAAAGCCACCTCTTCTACACAGGACCTAATTTGGAAATCAAGCGGTGTGTGAGAGAGGATGAGATCCACAGCATTTTGAAGGCCTAGCATAATGAGCCCTGTGGGGAGCATTTTGCTGATAAAAGGACTGGCCATAAAGCATTAAGGATGAGCTATTTTTGGCCAACTATAGTTCAGGATGCGAGAAAGTATGTTCAGGCCTGTGACAACTACCAGAGAATGAGCCAAGCAAACAGATTAAATGAAATGCCACTTCATCCACAGTTGGTGGTTGAAGCCTTTGATAGATGGGCCCTAGATTTTGTAGGGCCTATCAACCCTCCATCAAGACAAAAAGTTTACATTCTGGTTTGCACTGACTATATGACCAAGTAGGTGGAAGTTGTGGCTTTGGTAAAGGCCAATGATCAAGCTGTAATAGATTTTTTATATGCAGAGATCTTCAGCCGCTTTGGAGTACCCAGGAAAATTGTGACACACGGAGGACCACAGTTTGTGTTCCGAAAGATGGAGGCCTTATTTCAGAGGTATCATATTTAGCATCTAGTAACCTCTCCATATCATTCACGAGCCAATGGTCAAGTGGAAAGCATGAACAAGGTGATCGAGTCAATCCTTACAAAAACAGTGAAGAGTCATCACAAGGATTGGGTTGAAAGGCTTCCATAAGCAATATGGGCCTACCGTACAACATGGTGCAACACTACAGGTTTCTCCCCATATAAACTGGTGTACAAAAAGAGTGGTGTTTTTCCTATTGAATTTGAAATTAAAACTCTGAGAATAGCCACAGAGGCAAACTTGGATTTAACGAAGGCTCAGAACAACCGGCTGAATCAACTGAAGGAACTAGATGAAAAGCACACCGTTGATGTAGATCACACGGCTTTAATTCAACAGCAACGCTCCAAATGGCATGATAGATTTATAAAGAAGAAGGTATTTTGCGAAGGAGATTGGGCTTTACTGTATGATTCACGATTTAAAAGGGATTTTAAAGGCAAGCTACGTACGAGATGGCTGGGACCTTACTGAATAGATAAAGTATTTAACAATGAGACCATTCGTTTGACCGCTATTGATGAAAATCAAACACCTTTGTTTGCAAATGGTCATCGATTACGGCTTTATCGTAAACCTATCTTGAAGGATGCATTAATCTCTTAGGTTGCAGCTGATCTAGACTGTCAATCGGAACTAGAGCAGGGTTTTTCTACTGTTTCTAAAACTTTTTAAGTCTGCTACAAATTCCATACAAAAATTCTATATAAATAAAATTGTTTGTTTTCGCTATTCGTTTTTCTTTTTTTTAGCTATGATCGTGTGTGTTTTTGAGAATTGAGCAAGAATTTGCAAGAAGGTTTAGAAAAGAAGAAGCAGTTGCGACAGGCCAAGCAATTGCAGAATTTTGGACAATCCTTCTTCATTGATACGACTCCTTGAAAGAACAAGTGAACAAGATTGCATACCTTTGACGGGAAATTTATCATTTCTCATTTTTTTATCGAGCTCTGCCAAATTTTTTTAGCAGAAATTCGTCAAGTGTTTAATTTTTATCTGCCGCAACTCCACTATTTTTGGCCAAATTCTGCTGCAACTCCGCTAATTTTTCCGCTATCTTTGGCCAAATCCCCGTGCAACTCGGCTAATTTTTCCGATATATTTGGCCAAACTCCGATAATTTTTCCCCTATTTTTGGCCAAGTCCCGCTGCAACTCTGCTAATTTTTCTGCTATTTTTGGGCAAATCCCACTGCAACTGCGTTATTTTTCCCGCTAAATTTGACTATTGTCTGCTGAAACTCCGCTACTTTTCCATCAAAGTTGGTTATTTCGCGCTGCAACTTTGCCATTTTTCTGCCAACTTTTGCCCTAACTCTGTCGGTCTTGTTGCTGAAAAGCTCACGGAAAACCCGCCACATCTGGGGCGGATTTCCAACTAAATCTTATTGTTTCATGATGAGATCTTTTACACTCCCTCCACGTGTTCAAGAAATCAATGCTGATACGAACGTGCTCCCCCTGATTAATGCTTGACGGCTGATTTATTCTGAATTGCGCGTGTGAAATTATATCCCTCGTGATTGTTTGGCATCAAAAGTTTATCATACCGGGGAATTGACGGCTCGAGTGACAATGACCAGGTATGAATTTTGATTACAAGTATAATCAAGTGTGAAATGATATAGTAGTAATGAAATACCTTTTGAATCCCTGAGAATCCTCCATAATTAGTTAGTTTTCTTTTCGAAAATATCCCGCCTGTATTTCCAAACAACCGTCATCCTATCTCCGATAATCTGTAAGACATCATGCTTCTAATTTCGCCAAAACTTCAAAACACCCATAGGAACCTTTGCTATCTAGTTACTGTGTTCAATTGCTGCAACTCGAGCGACTGATTCTGTCAGCTACTACACCCGCCTATCACAGCCAATAAAGGAAACACATTATGGGTCCTCCAATCAGGTATGAACCTAGCAATCTAGATGCTTTGTGTGTAAATAGAGAGGTCTTTGCCATTTTTTGTGAAGCTGGATGAATTAGTTATTTCCAAAGATTGAATGGTTTCCATGAGGAAACAACACTCCAGTTCGCTATGAATTTGACTGGAGAATACTCAGAGATCAGAGAGTTGAGAATAGATACATCAGAACGGGCCATAGCAGAAGTCACAGGACTGCCTCGGATTGGGGATCGTTGGTTCTTCCGGAAGATGCACAATTTGAGAGCAGTCGAAGAATTTCTAGCAGCAGGGGAGCAAGTGCAGAAAAGGGCTAGAGGAGTGGCACTGGAGACATTGCCGAGACCCTGGGACCAGGTCGTTATCTTCCTAAAAAGGTACATTACATGTGAAGGAAGATATAGGGTTGTTTACATCTACGATTTTGTCCTATTGTCTCACTTACGCCATGGCAGGCTTATAAATATGCCATTTTATCTTTCACATACTTTGCAAAACATGGCGCATTATGTTAGGAACTCCAGACACGCACTCTCTTTTATCACAAACCATGGGTTGATTAAATTATTGGTGCAAAGATCTTTGGCATGAAATAACTTAACATGGGAACAGTTTGTTGGAGCTGGGGTGCACCAAGCACCTGCAGTAGCACACAATAGGGATAGAGAGGTCGAACAGAGCTCCTCGGATTCAGCTGGGCGGAGGGACGAAGAGTTGGAAGAAGATGAAGATGAGCAAGAGGAAAATTCAGGGGGAGCTGCAGCAGCCCCAGCAGCAGATAATCCTATGGAGGAAATGGTTGGAGCAATAGAAGAAGTTGTGCCATTAGCAACTGAAAGAGCAATAGCAGGAGAAATAGAAGGGGGAACAGCTGCAGAAGCAATGACAACGAAAGCTGGAGCTGCGAATGCGGCAGGAGAAGAAGGAGAAGCTGCAGAAACTGGGGAAATAAGACCTCAGGTTGTCGATATTGAAACTTCCCCGGAGATAAGAGGAACTGTAATAGAGGAGGAGGAACCTTTAGCAAAAACTGGAGAAGTCTCTACCTTTCTCACACCAAAGAGAAAGAGGAAAAGGTCAAGTATCAGAGGAGAATCATCCAAGAGAAGAAGAACTAGGGCTTCCTGGACAACAAAAGTGGTAAGCGTTGAAATTCCTATTTTACCCACTGAAACACAAGAACCAATTGGCAATTTACCGATGGAAGCCACTGTTACACAAGAACCTACTAAAACACAGGGAGAATCATGCAGAAGAAGAAGAACTAGGGCTTCCTGGACAACAGAAGTGGTAAGCACTGAAATTCCCATTTTACCCACTGAAACACAAAAACCAGTGGGCGATTTACCGATGGATGCCACTATTACACAAGAACCTGCTGGAACATAGGGAGAATCATTCAGAAGAAGAACCAGGGCTTCTTGGGCAGCAAAAAGGGCGAGGATCGAAATTCCCATTTTAAAACCTAGGGTAACCACTGAAACACAAGAACCAGTGGGCAATTTACCTACGGTGGCCACTGTTGCCCAAGAACCTGTGCAGCCCCAGTTAGAAATTTTGCAGTATGAAAATGAATTGCTAAAGGAAGATGAGCGAGCACTTAGGGAAGAACTGGAAAGATGGAAGGAGGTAAGCAAAAAGCAAGCAGCATGAGGCCTGGACACCTTGGTAGAAGTTGTTAGTCAGTTTGAAAATCCACTTCCCAGACAAGAAAAAGAAGATTTGTTATGTCTTGAATGTGGAGTTTTATTTAAATTGGCAGGATATATGGTTGATAAAATGGAGATAGCAGCCTGGAGATTGGCACATTCAGGCCAAGAAAGAAATGAGACACCGAATGAGGAACCAGCAGAAGAAACAGGGTTGAAGGTGTATGAGATTCCTGAACAAGAATTACATGTAAATGAGGCACTGCAGCCCCAATATCCAGAAAAGATTGAATGGCTTCCCTCTGGGGGCAATTCCCGGGAAATCAATATACTTTCAGATCAGGAGCAACAGTCAGGCGATACTGAGATCATCCAGCATCCTAAAGATATGGAGATAGAACATGACACTGCTACACAAGAACCAGTGTCTTTAAATTTGGATGTTGAAGGCGCTACGATAAAATTGAAGGAATTAAACGTTGTTACACAAGAACCAATGTTTCTGAAAACATTTGTTGAAATAGCAATTCAAACTGAAACTGTTGAAACACAGGAAGTAGCAGTTCAGACTGAGGCTGAAACTGCTGAAACACAGGAAATAACAATTCAGACTGAGGTTGAAACTGGTGAAACTCAAGAAGTAGCAGTTCAGACTAAGGTTGAGGAGCCAACAACCCATGTTTTAAATGTTCAAACGCAAGAAGCAACAACAGGTGGAGGTTGCAAAATTTCAGGAGCCATCCACAGATAGAAATAATCAAAAATTAACAGAAGAGGCCTCATTTTTTAAGATTTAAGCAAGTAAATGGTGGCATCATGCAAGCCAATTTGATGAAGGAATGATTTCCCTTACTGAGCACAAAAAGTGTTGGACAAGACAAGCTAACTGAGAAGGGGGGGTGAATCAGTTAGCTACCAGAAATTACTTTTTTAACTCTTTTTCAAAATTAAATCAAAATAGTCAATCAATCCATAAACATTGAGACGCGGAATTTTTCATGAGGAAACCCATAAAGGGGAAAAAAACTCCTTTAGATGTAGGGCAAGCAACAACTTCTTTATACATCAATTTTCTTTGAGTAAATGACTCAAATGAGGCAGCTACCTCTGTGTCTTCAGCATCAACTGAAAAGAAGCTTCTACTCCTTCTTTGTACAACCAACAACTTGTATCGAAGACTTATAGTCTTCTCTAGCTCCACCCTTCCTCCCTATAGCACAAGCACCAACTTGTTTCATATACTTTCAAGCTAAGATTGTTACCTTCTCAAACCCAATCTGTATCAAGAACACATTCTTTCAAATCAATTCTGTCAAATGCAATTCTGTCTTAAACTTATTTGTCAAAAACATTCTGTCAAATCCAACTCAGTCAAAATCAAATTGTCTCTGTCAAATGAACTTTGTAATGCTGTCTCAACCATCTTCATTTATACAAACTCAGAACTTCAATGCTCATAATTAGTGATATAACTTCTTTCTCAATTTGTTTACATTTAGAAATTAATTCACACAGATCATACAGACTTTCCATCTTCTTTTCAATATTCAATATGGCTACTCTCTTCATTTATTGACCAATCCAAAATATATGAGCACATACAGGCATTGTATTTAATTCAATGAACTATTCAATACTTTCTCTGTCTCAAACAGCATTTCACTCATTCATAAAGTGTGAAATTCAACGCATACCATATTTACTTACACAGACAACTCATTGTTGTTCTCTGGGACATTTTCTGCTGTCTGCATTATTGAAACAATTCTGCCTTTGTTGCCGTTCTTTTCAACACTGAGACATTCTCTGCTCTGTCTGCAGCCTTCGTTGCTGTTCTCTTCAACATTGAGACATCCTCTGCTCTGTTTGCAGCCTTCGTTGTTGTTCAATACCAAGATCTTCTCTGCATTTTTTTTATTCCAATATATTGCGGCCTTCGTTGCTGTTCAACAGCAAGATCTTCTCTGCGTTTTCTTTATACCAATCTCAATCCTCTTTATTCTCTATTACAGAGTATTCTCATCTTTTTAATTGTTAATCCTGTGCATACACAACCCTTCTTTATATTACAGCGCATACCCTCAACCAATTAGCTAAGGTTATAACAGTGTCAACCACTTCTTCAATCGTTTTGGAGTGAATAAAAATTAATTGTTTTGTCAACGTTGAGCAGCGTTAATAAACTGGGTTTTTTGCAACAATGTTTGGAATCAAATTAAATGAAGGCTGAACACACTCATGCGTTCAACGTTGGGTTAATTATTTGATGGTTTAAACTTTGGAAGCAATGATAGTTCAAGATATAGCTGCGTTGATATTAACAGCCTCAGAAACATGCCAATGTCCAATGAAAGAAAACAGCATTGATATTTACGACAAAATCAATGTCAAACAGCAAGCTATCACACTTCATATTGCATTAAAACAGAGTTTATATATGCCAGCATCATTTTGGTCAAAAACGTTGGCATCATGTAAAAAACAATATCGAACAGCAAACTCATCAAAACAGAGTATATATGCCAGCACCACTTTGGTAAAAAACGTTGGCAAACGTTGGCATCATAAGATATAATTTGATAGCTTATCTGTAAGCAACTTATTTATATAAACTTATGGTTACCTCAATGACAAACATCTTTCAATTGACCAACCACCAACAAAACTCATTCAACTAACCAACAAAAAGATCATTCAAAAATTAAGGGAACAATTGGCCGAGGAGATCTTCTTTCAGAAAATTCAATGGGAAAAGATGCAGGAGAAATTAAAAGAGTTAAAGAAATATGAGTCTATGGAGAAAGATAAAGAACAGATGCTCACTTTAACTCCTGAGTTATTGATCTGCAGAGCCCCCTCCCCGTCCTACCCTGTATTCCTATTTGAACAGTCAACTCTGTTCCAGATTAAGGCTTTAAAAGAATGAAGGCCCTGGCAGGTTGTAACACCTTCTCAACTCCTAGAAACTTTCACCCAGAGTGAATTTTCCGAGTGGAATTTGCTATGTGAGTTATATCTGCATGATAGGGCATGCCTGAGGGATACTCAAGTTAATCCAATTCCCTATATTGGGGATATTCATTCAAGATCATTTACTTCTTTTGTCACTAATCATGTGTGTTGGTAAAGGGTTTCACAAACCATTCGGAGAAATGAGGACAACTCCACTCTGTGGATTCGTGAAGAACTTGGAGCCCCTGTCCTTCTGATTGCTAGGCACAAGAAAGACCTTTCATTTCCAGAGAAAGTCAATCAGTTGGTTGTATTTCAAAAGAAGGTCATCTGCGCTTGTGTTGCTGTGATATCTCGGCAGCAAGACATTGCTCTGCAAGGAAGCAGTCAGAGATGGGAATTTTCCCTTGTGGCCCTATGGGCAAAAGAACCATTTTGTTTTGAAATTTTCAAATATGCCTTGTCTAAAGTGCCTGGCTATGTCAAATGTATGGAGTCTTGTGGTCTAGACTGGCTGGGTTTGAAGTTTAGATTTCCTCTTATTTGGCGGCCAGACAGAAACTACAAGGGCACCTATAGGATGACAAAGAAAGCTGAAAGAGACTGTTGGAGTGTTTTGATCACAAGTAATGGATTTTTGCTACCAAAAGAGGTACCAAAACCTTCATTTGACCTCACAAATTTTCATAGGAAGAGTCTTGAGTCTGATTCAGACTCAGACTAGCTCAGATTGTTGCATGAGGGCATGGAACCGGATAGCTAGGGGGAGATGTTAGGTCCTGAATTTACCCCTTTTTACGCTACCCTGTTTCATCCTTTCTCCCTATTCTTGTTTCTATTTTGCAGTTGAATCCTTATTTTTTCCATACAAACGAGAATGAATATCTCAGGTATAGATCATTATTTATTCTTTCATTTTATGCTTGGTTTTACTTACAATCATGGACTTTACCTTTCGTTGTGTTGATATGTCTGTGATTTAAAAGAAGGGTTCAGAATTACCAGGTGGCTCAACTACAACAACTTATCATACTCCAGAGTGGCTCAACTGCAACAGCTTATCATAACTCCAGATTTAATGTTGCTTGGCTTCGGCTACCTGCTCAATGATCCAGTCAACATTAATGGCAAGGGAATCTCGGAGGCTCCTTCACGCATGCAACTGAAACTCCCCGAGAACCTTCCACATTCAACTGAGCATGTCAGTTCGTGAAACAGCTTGAAGCAAAGTCGGTTTATTCCTAAGCTTATCTTGTGCAAAGAATTGATGGCTGTAACTGTCATGATTTAATTTGGCAGCCTGAAGATCGAAGATCTTCATGGCTGCCCAAAATTTATGTAACTGAACAGCTTCACTCTTGTATAAGTTCACAAAGACAGGGAGAACTAGGGGTTCGCAATTTGTAAGAGATGTAGCAAAGTGACTGTAACTGTAACTGCAACTTTATCAAATTAATAAAGGAGTGACAATTCTCAGTGTTTCTCTGTTGTAGACTTCATGAGCTTTCAACAACATCTCTGTTTGAAGGCCAGGGCCCACCTTCTAACAGAGTTGCTGGTAGTTTAGATGTTTTAGTTTATTTTATTTCTGTCTAATGTAGAATTTCAGATTGATACATTTCTATGGTTAGATGCAACTGCATTCATTCAGCGATTGCATTATCTTGTTTTCCTTTGGCTTGTTGTAGGTGGTGTGGTGTGACTGTCAACTGTGCAGTTAATCTTTTCCTTTATGCAGAAGTGTGTTAATAGTTGTTACAGACTCTCTCAGCTCCTATGTTGTGCTATTTATTTTTCTAGAGTTTGTCTGATTAGACAGGTCATTTGCTTTGATGAATTTGCTGCTTGATTAATGATTCGAGATCCTTCTGATTTGGTAATTTAGACTTCCATTTCCTGCAAACGTAATTCTAGGTGGATTTATCTTTAGATCATAAACCTTAAGATTGGTACAATAGGAAATAGAAGTTCTTTTCAATTTCTAGATGGATAATTTTACTTTGATTTCTTACAGGAAGTTGAGTTGGTTGAGCAATAATTAGAATTGAGTGATTTGCATTTTATTTATCAACTACTGAAAATGTTTATGCATATTCTTTGTTAATTGCCTTTGAAATAACGGACTTTCCTGGGTTGACAATTAAATATTGAAAACTCTGCTTGTTAAGAAATTAATAGGTATATAGAGTGCCCAACAACAAATACTGATGTTTTCCATTTTAATTGAAGAATAATTAATATCAAAAGTCTCCCCCCCATTTCTTTCATTTATTTTTTTATTTTTTTAATGTTTTGGTGTCATTCATGGTTTTGTAAGCATGAAAAAGAATAAAAGTATGCAATGATATAGTGGAGGGACTGAATGTCTTAAATGTGTGCAAGTTTATTCCAAATGCATGAGACAAACCTATGCACATAAAATGCAAAATAAGTGTTGGGATAGTTGTATACACTCCTCAATGTGTCCCCTCCAAGGATATAAGTTGACAAAAATTAGAAATTGAGGCAAATGGTGAGCATCGAAAGTGACTGCAATGGAAATAAGCAGAGAGAAGCAAACAATAACAAAGCACTAGGAATAAATGTGCAAGCATAAAAAATCTAATGCTTAAGAAGAAAAGATGATCTATGATGCATGTCTTCCCAAGGTCATTATGAACTCATCAATTCTTCTAAGATGGCCTCATCCAAAGGAAACATGGTATATATAAGTCATTGGAAATGGGTGGTTTGACAACCCAAATGGATGATGTGAACTGATCATACTCCTCTCTAGGGTGAATATCTTGATGATAGTCTTCAGAAGTCTTATAAATGACTTGATAAGCAATTTGAGCCATAGACAAAGGCATACTTAACCCCTTAGATCCAATCTTAGAAGAATTGGGCACCACACATGGGTATTTTCCAAATAAAAGCCATTCAAAATGGATTGGGTGTAAAGTCTGAAAGTCCTCATCCAAAGGCGATGTAAGGAAGGAACTATAGATGTAATGGTCATGAATGATATTGCATGTATAAGGGAAGATATTTTTAACATACTAACAAAGGAAGGGTGAATGCACACATAAGAGATGAATATTTAAACATCCCTATGTTTATATTATAAAAAATGGATTTGTAACCAACAAATAGAATGTTCAATTCAATGTTGGATTTGGTTTTAGGTGTACAGTGATCTATATAGTTAATGGTGACCACCTTGCCTTGATGAGGAAATCTAATGACATGAAACACATAAGATACAAGTTTTTTCATTGCATATGACCAACTCCATCCCAATATAAGATTATAGTTAAGGGGAGCATCTACCACTTATATTTCCACAAAAACTTCTTGCCACCCAATTCCACAAGTAATGTTCAATGATTCCTTTTGCTACAATGTGTAGCTTTGAAGGACGTCCATGGTGGACATAGCACAAGGTGCTTAAGCTAGGCCTTTAATAATAATGCAATTTTGAGCAATTTTGACATTGTGGTTATGTGATTGAGGTTCATAAGGAATCCTTTGGAAGACAAGAAAATACATCATTAAATGGCTTCTCTATGTAGAGGGCCACTGGGCTATCATGTAGAGGGGCCTTTCTCAATAGCTCTAGTTAAAGGAGTATCATAACTATGCGCGTGAGTTTAGATATGGACATCTTTATCATATATGAAAATGTCTATATTCAAGTTATTTCCCCTTGGAAAGGGGATTCCTTAATTGACCCTTGCGAAGATATAGGGTTGGTTGCAACCATTTGGTACCAATGAGGAGGAAAAATATTCATTGGTTTAAATCACCATGAATCTCCTTTATTTAAGGGAATTGGTGGTTAAGATGGTTGTCATTTCAAAATTTGCAAGGGAACTTGAACTTATTTTTCTCCTTGATGTGCCCAACAACAATATTGGGATCCATAGGAGCACCTAACCCAACATTAGAATTAGAATTTTTATTATTTGTGTTCTTTCCTCTAAGTTTATGGTTTCCCTTCTGATCCATTAATTGAATGGAATGAACATTAAAGGTCTGAACAAGGGTTGAGGTATTTTTTGAAGATTGTATAGTTTCAAGTGGGTTACGATAGATTGACATTTGGCCCATTAATTGATCAACTGTGGTATACCAACAAAACCTATCACACCATCAATGTGTGTTCCTTGTACATGTTTAGAAATATTTGTTTAAGATCAAGGTGCATGGGTTATCATCTCATATAGTACTTTCGATTGGGAATATATCAAATCCAGTTGATGAACTCATAGAATGGCTTGTTATTCAAAGAGGGCCACTGACATAGCTACGTCTGAGGCAATGATTGGTAGTAGTTATTTCATCTCTGATAACCTTACTCCTTCACCTCCACTCATGAATATGATCGTAAATGTTACTAGAAGTAAACTATCGTAGTGATATCAAGAGTTCATTCTCTATTTCATAGCAAATAGGAAAATGGAAATGATTCAAGAAAACCATAACCAAAGAAAATAAAGCAATAAAGGAAGCTCAAGGGAACTCAATTTACCATTTGGATACACTCCTAATCAAGGTGCATTGCAAAATACACAAGCACACACTATTTTCCACTCACGTTATCATCCACCAAGTGGTTGGATAAGCACCATAGGGAAATTTATAACATGTGTCCAAGGGTCTTCCCTTATTGATTGTCAATCTTGGGGATATTGGAAAGTAACTTACTTGTGATGACGATGCAAGGTGATGGTGAATTGGATCATTCATAGAAAACAATAGGCTTGGTAGGTTCAAGGTGACCAAGAGCGATGATCGAGAATAAGCGCAAGCATTTGGGTAGTTGAAGGTAGGTGCTTGCAACTTCCCTTGCGCCAGACTACCATGGGCATAATTTCCGCTTAGGACATGGCTACCCCCTCTGGACACTACTACCATTTAGGTCAATACTTCTCCCTTGGAAATGACTAACCTTCAGGACATTACTACTCCCTAGGATAATATTGGTGTTGGGTGGCATAGTAGCATTCGAAGGGATATGCCAACCATATGGGAAACCCATGTTTGGAACCATTGATCCACTTATAGTTATGTTGGCTGCAGGAGTAAACCCACTTCATACGTGAAATTATATTTTAACATGCACACTTATTACTTCTTAAATTCTCTCAAATTAGTTGATGTACCAACTTATTTTTAGTTTAGTTTTTTTTCCATGAAAAACACATTATATTTGTTATTTCAAAGAGTGAAATCAAAATATACATCAACAAGCCTCATTGTTTTCTTTGCAAAAAATAGGCATGTCCTGCCTCCTATATTCCAGTTATCGAATAACATCTTCCAAGCAACTATACCTTCCAAGAAAAAAGACCATTGGCTGTCTTTAAAAAAACTTTATCAAGAAATCACTAACTTTAAAAGACATACTATTTGCTATCTATCTCTCAGATTACATAATGGATAAAGAAACCTTTGAAGAGGCATGAACACCCCTAAATTATTGAGATATCAATGTACCTTCTTGCAAATTATGTGCATCTTTTGAAATTGCTTATGCTTTTTGGTTGAATTCCATGAATATATGTGTGTATGAGTTGTGATCAACAAAATGTTATCCTCCAGGACTTTATTCATTATAGAATCAGGTCCCAAAGTGGAAATATGGCATTTTCCATTGCACTAGTCCATCAATAGTTTTGAGACACCCATAAATGGAATTCCCTTAAACCTTGGTTCACCACAAATTTCATCAGAATCCAAAGGGAACAAAATCAACTCAGTTATTTGTGCCCTTCACAACACCATTATTTATGAAGAAAAAATGATTCTTATTAGTAAAGAGAGTTTCCCTTGATCCACACACACTTAGGACTCCTTCACATGCATCATTACAAAATCCTCAATCTTTGGTGAAGTCAATGATTACAGCTTTAAGGACCCTTACTGTCCTTATCCTGGGAGCTTTCCACCCTTTTCTGTAGGAGAGCCTTATGTTATGAGATACCGGTCCAGTGAAGCATGTTATCCCTTGAAAGACCATCTTATATTTTCACAACTACAATCCCCATATGGCATAACATGGTAAAGATTTGTGTGCCTTGACAAAGGGGTATGTCATCCAAGCCTCATAACATTCTATAGGTGTGTTTCATTTCACAAATTGGACTTATAAGTTAATTTATTTATTTAGATTTATACACAAACATTCCTTAATTAACATCCATATGTTTAATTATTTTCATAATACACTAGTTCCACTGCAAAATAAACATAATTCATAATAATGGATTATAATGTCTATGTGTGAGTAGTCTAGGAGGGAAACAATGTGTTATAATGTCTTATATATGAGTACTCTAGGAGGAAAAATTGCACCTTTTAACACTCACATAAATCCTTGGTTGTTTTAGGCAACCAAGATTCATGAAGGAACCTTGAATCTTATATTTAACGATTCATGTACTAGAAAAAGAGAATAATATAAGAAGAAGTTATTTTCGTTCTCTTAACTCTCCCATTCCAGTTTAAATGAATTTGATCTCAAAATTGTGCATCAAGATATATTTTTAGTGTGCAAGAATGAATCTTTGTATTCGTACCAATTGATATTTTATAAGAGGATGACTTGGTGGTGGTTGGTGAGAATATAATAATTACCAACTTGGTTATTTTTTAATTCTAGAATATGATTAGAAGGACCATACACATTTCCTCAAGACACCCACTTTTATCATCCCCTGGTTACATATTTGAAACCCTTTTACCATTAGTTAGTAGGGAATCAACCATACATTTTGAAACTTATTGTTATAAACACCTATGCAAGTATTACCTCCATTATGATGTCGCCATCACCACTATCCATATTCCATTCACACCTCTTTACTATGGACCTTATTAATGTAAAATTACATATGATTTACATGGAAATTTTCTTTTAGTTTTCTGTGTTACCATGGAACACGTCTTTATTATGATGGCCTTATTAATGTCAAATTATATATGATTTATATGGAAAATTTCTTTTAGTTTTCCTTTTTACCATGGCGATCAAGATATACTAGTTTACCAATGCTCTACATCACTATATCCTTTAGTGGTGTGGTTGTAGTTGTTAACACCACCTACCTTTCATGAGCTTAAGGATCAAATTTAGCTAATTTTCATGGTGTTTATTAAACCAAACATTAAAATCCCTTCCTTGATGAATGTTAAATGGTGCCTAGGTGAATGATGAATCTATTATGATTGTTATCATGGATTATGAGAAACATTTGAGCACAATAAGGAACCCATCACTTACCAAACAAGGGTTTGATGGTTCATTTACTCATCTTCCTACACTGTGTATACTAGTATAGAGCACCAACACTCATACATATCAAGTTTCCTTGTAAAAAAATTCACAGCGCTTCGGTACCAATGTGGAACCCTTAACATATATGTGCATCCATGCATTGAGACTAGAACAATAGATCTTCAATCTTCACTAGCAAGTGAAACAAAATTAGTAATTGTCCATGAGTAAGTACAATGAGAATTTTTGTTGGGCCTACTATAACCATAATTACCTCCCTAATGAATATACATTTCAAAGGTACGATAATGCAGCCCTTTTATGCACAATAGGACCAAAATTTGGTATTAATACCCTTATTGTTTCTCTCAAAATGCTTTGAATCACTTTAAAATTGAGTTTCCTTTTGTGAAAATGGAAAAAAATGATCACTATAAGTAAGACAAATTCCCCTAACTTTTTCGGCAACTATACAACCTTTTCAAGCTATTGTTATTTATGTTATCAATCTTGTTCCTAACCAACAACCCACTTATTCAGTTATGAATCCATTACATAGAATTACACCTCCATTGTTCATTATGATGCTTCAACCTCAATAACTTAATTAACATCGCATAATTAGTTACAATAGTGTTATTATTAGATGAGACCAATCATTGTGCCAGTCAAACCTAGAACACAACTTAGGACAAGTCGTATGCACAAATGTAGAATCATTCATGATTTGATGTGTTGCAGTAAGTCCCGTAGTGTTATAAGTGGGGCCATAATTCACACTAATCTCATTTCAAGAGTGATAATTATAAAATGTATGTATTTTATGGCCCAATCATGATCTTACAAACTACCCAAAGATTAAATCACCAAGAATTTTCATTTATCAATTTCCCCAACTTGCTTACATCTAGAAGTTGGCTATAAATAAAATCCAAATACTTCCCTTAAAGCATGACCATGAATCCCAAACAAATTAAAATAATACCACAACTACAATGGAAACCATGTGACAATCAAACATCCATGTGCATAATGCTACATGCACTAATACTCGAGGCCATGGCATTAGACAAACACTCATAACTCAATCCATGGATATCGTAGAATCCTGCTAAGATGTGAGATACAAATAAAAGAATCCATCCCTAATGTTCCTAATACTAATTAGGTTACTTAGATTTACACTACAGTTAATGTCATTAGTGACAACTGTTGTCCGCCGATTGCACACCAGCAGCAGAAATCAATTGAAAGATGTCTCCTCACTTAGGAAAGTAGGAGAGGTGTGACCTTGGGGGAAAGCACAGAACTAGGTACTGTCACCTACTCCTAGCTCCTCCGTTTAGGGTAACTCCTAACAAAGCCAAGGGGGGTAGTCCCTACAAAAGAGTTTCTATGGCTCTTAAGTTGTTAAAGTGTTTTTAAAGGTTGCGGATGCGGATGGGTTTTGTTTAGGAGTTTGAAAGTGTTCTACTTATTATGAATGTGACACAAGATCAAAAAAGCAATCCACGTTGCAACAAGAGATTAAAAGATAAATTTAAATTCTAGACATCAATTAAGCATTCAGCGATAATAATTATATTAAGCCATAGACAATTGATCAAATAATTATGCAAAACAAAACAAGGACCAGTGCCTTATGGAGTCGATGAATCTGAAATGCGCCAAAGAAATAAACACAAGTCTGGAATTTAAACCAATGAATGTTGGATTGTGCGAGTGCTCTTGGTAAGTTTTAAGGATTTTAATGGTGATCTTGCTTAAAGTGTCTGGGAATCCTAACCGAAAATAATTTCAGTGGCTCCGTTTGAAGACATGACGGACCTGTCTGGAATCACAAGCTAGGTGTTCAATAACTTAACCAGCGAGTGTCCAAATTGGGTTGCCAAGCGCCCACACTTGGAATTTGCCCACTACCTGAGTATTTTATCGAGACAACGCCGGTGCATTCGTTGTGGGGTAAAAGTTTTAATTATGTTGTTATTGCGGTCTTAGCAAGTCTGTTCACTGTTTAAGTACGAGCCCAACTCGAAAGTCGGCAGACCATACTAGGTGAAGGATATCAACGAAGTAAATTAATTAGAGAAAATGTGGGTTGAAAGATTTTATTAAGTCAATTAATTAAACTCTCCGACAGAAAGCGCTCTTGACCTTGTCTTATGACAAAGGTTCAAGAGTCTTATCTGATCTAAATGCCTAATGCAAGGATGTGCAAAACTAATGATGCTCTCTGTTAGAGAGTGCTCTTGACTTGTGTTTCTGCAAGTTCAAGAGTCTTACTTATCGATTAATTGATTAACTTGATTAAACAATATGATGCATGAAAGTAAAGAGAAGATGGTTAAACAAACTCTCCGACAGAGAGCACTCTTGATCCACCTTATGGTGAGATTCAAGAGATTTCTACTTTAAGCAGTTGAATTACTTATTGAAAGATACAAATTTGAGAGATGAAGCAATCAACTTAGTTAATGAATCAAATGGGCTAATCTAACAATTAGTATTCTAAGAAAAGTAATGCAAGTACTGTAAGCAAAAGCACATCTAATCTAGGCACACAAGAAGATAAGAACACCACAAACCTCCCCAAATGGGGGAGGCTGAGAGTGGGGACTTAAAAACCCCACTCAAACAAAAGATAAACTTTATTAAGATTTACAATGTGCCTTTAGGAATTTCAACCTTTGAAAGGACTTTTGAAATAAAGCATGAAACTTCTTTTTTGAATCTTATGTAAAAAGGAGAGTGATTTACTTTTATTTAAAAAACCTTTCTTCAAACTTGCAAGAAGGGCTAAAGAAGAAGATGGAAAAGAGCAAAAGAGATGAGGCGAAAGAAGGCTAAAACAAAGGAGAAAGGATGGGAGAAAGGGAGGAAGACAAACAGGAAATTGAAAGCAAAATAAGGGAAGAATAGGGCAGCGAACTAGACAACCAAAGAACTGCAAAAAATAGTGAAAACGGGGCAGGGAAAGAAGAGGAAGATGGCTGTCATAAAAATGCAAAAAGAGGACAGCGAACTAGACAATTAAGGAGCTGCAAAAATAGTGAAAACGGGGCAGCGAACTAAGAGAAAGATGGCTGTCATAAAAATGCAAAAAGAGGGCAGCGAACTAAAATAGGAAGAAAAAGCACACAACAAGGTGGAAGGAGGCCAAATCCAACCTAGAAGAAGGGGGAGAAATCACTCAATAACAAACAAAAGGTGGGATCAACCTCCGAACAAGGTGACCACTAGATGCACTGGTCCCGAAACCATCCAAACTAGCTGGATGCTAATGGGGAAAGAGAAGTAGCCACAAAATTATGTGGCACTTGGGATCAAATCCCAAGCTACTTTCTCAAGTCAAAACAAACATGAGATACATGGAAATAATGGAGAGAAGAAAAACTTAGATTAAACCTGGAAAAAGTGACCGGAAAGATTTCTTTTATTTGATGATGGATGAGGCAAAGAAATTGTGCTTCTCGATCTTCCTGAAAGAAAATGACTTCTTGTGGAACCTGCAGAATGAATGTCAACCATGAAAGAGCCCCTGTATATCGAATAACACCTAAAAGCAACACAACTTCAAGAGAAAAGCATGGATTATAAAATATAGTGCTAGATTGTTAGCCTTCAACAATTATATAATCAAATGCTTAAGAATCAAGAGAGAAGGGTACAAAGAAAGGTGTCACCTAGCAAGGTGAATCATGACCAACAAAAAGCTTCCGCATTGACCTCCAAAGTCATAAACTTTATTAAACCTTAAGCAAAATGTTACAATGAAAATTCTTCAGAGCTTCTATGCCAAAAATTCCATCCCAATAGAGCTGAAAGAGCCTCTATTTATACAATGAGAGAGTGCTAAAACCCTAAAACCAAATCACATAACCTGACCGGATCGGTCACATAACTGAGAGCCCAGACCTAAAATGAAGAGCTAGGAGTGAGGGGAGGCCTCCACCTAGGCAAGGCGCCTCCACTCCAACCCTAGCCACTGAAAACCATGCCCAAAAGGAGCCACACGTGTGAGGGCGCATTCATCCAAGAGAGAGGGGCGTGAGCTAATGAAGGAGGCGTGAGTCTACATAGGAGAGCCACCTGCTAGGTCTGGAAACCACATATGCTAGGTATGGAGGAGCCACTACCCAGTGATCATCAGTGCAAGCTTCTGTTCCGCCTCGATCAAAACACCGGTCAAATGAATGCTCTCCACCTCATCCCACACGTGAGCTTAGTTGAAGGACGCGCAGTTGCTAAGTGAAGGTGCCAATTATCTCACTGAATGCTGACTGAAACTACCTTCTGTTAACTCCAATGCTCATCAATGCCCAATGAGATGTCATTTAGCCTTTTATTTCGCTGAATTTGGAGTAATTTGGAGAGTTTTAATTTTCTCCAAAATAATCATTTTTTAATAAATAATCATTTTTTTCCTCGAAAATGACTTTTTTGAGAAAAAGGGTGTTATGTGTCCGACTGATGATCCGAAAGTTTGATCTGACTAGCTGGCCGATCAAGAATGATTTTTGGCTTAAGGTTAGAGCCTTCAATCACTGAATTCGGGGTCCATATGACCGACTTATTACAAACGGGTTTTTTCCATTTAATTTATGGAAAAATTAACCAAAAAACTTAGGGAAATAATTAAAAAATAATTTTTTAACCCGTCCGGAAAAAAATTTCAAAATTTTTTTAAAGGTCCCATTAACTTAGGACAAGACCATGCTCTATTCTAACACTGCCTAGTAGGTTTATAAACACTTAGTTGGGCTCTAATAACCCCCCAAGGCCCAGAATTGAAAATCAGGCATTCCAGCTTTGGAGGAAGCGGGAGAAAACCTCATCAATTATACTCGGCTATAGGCAAAGCATAATTGTCAAGGGCAAAAAACTCCCTAGAATACCTTAGTTGAGATTCTACGTCTTAGGAGACCAAACCACTCAAAATACCCTACTAGCACATTTTATTACAAACCCTGCAGGGCCGTGGTCAAAATTATTCAAATGAAAAATTGGCTAGCCAATATTTGCTAGACACAAAGGCGGATCATCTGATACACTGGAAACAAACATTTATCATGTTTGTCAACTGGCGGCTCCTCAGGTAATCCAACTCATAGTTTTAAAAATCGGAATCGGTCGAGGGTCAACTCGGAATCGGAATCGGAATCGGTAATGAATCGGTCATAAATCGGCCGATTTGAATTTAATGAATCGGTTTGCTAAAAAATACATCAAATACTTAAATTTTAAAGGAAAACAACATTTTCAAGATTATAATCCATGATTCCAAGGCATTGAAGACAAATTAACCAAAATCTACTCATGTATATACCATATAAGAGTCAATATATCAAAATGGTACAAAATGCACTGTAATCTGAAGTCTGTGACTGTACTCTGTGCAATACATAAATGATAATACATGTAACATATCTAGGATACTAGAACAAAATACATAATCCATGAGGCCTAGGCGGCTAGGCCCCATATAGTAAAGGCTATATGGCCTGGAAAGTCCAAAAAACATGCTACATAATCAACTACATAAATGATAATATCATAATACATCATCAATGATCATCATCAAACTCAGCACCACTGCTAGAACTAGAACTAGAAGAAGAACTAGAAGGACTAGCAAATGCATCATGATCTGGCTCAGTCTCGGGCTCCTTAGGATCAAAGTCATCTGCTAATGAAGTAGTAGTACTAGCTGAATGTCGACGTCGTCGACGACTATAAGTACGAGGTCCTGATCTGCTAGTGCCTGCCATGCCTGGCACTGCTCTCTCAGCATCTACACCTGTATGAA
>LPNX010822900.1:74065-104318 GCA_001517045.1 Pseudotsuga menziesii
GTGACACACCTCGACCGGTAGGCAAACCCCGTGAGGACTCCAACTCCTTGCTCGCAGCTCCACAGTCCACGGTTGCAAACTTTCAAGCTTCAACTCTCAACTTTAAAACAAGACAAAGAAGACAAAGGTAATGTCAAATGATATCGACTGCTAGTCTTATAATGTAGATGTGTTGGGTGTTTAGGTTAGGGAATGGGTTGGGTTAGGACTTAGGGTAGGGAATAGGTTAGGTAAAAATTAAAATTTTAAAAATAAATTATAATAAAGTCATAAACAAAGTAAAAACTTAAAAAAATGAAAACAAATTGAACCGGACCGGTCAGGCTCGAAAACCGGCCGGTTGGACCGGTTAGATACTGAACCGGACCGGTTTGGTACCAAACTGCCGGTTCGGTATCTAACCGGTCCCCGATCCGGTTAACCAACCGGTTTGACCCGGTTTGGTTCTGAACCGGTGAACCGGCCGGTTCCGGTTCCGGTTTCAACGATTTTTAAAACTATGATCCAACTATGGTACAAATAAGTGGATAACAACAACAACATATTACGTTCCTTATATGTCATTATTTCCCTTCCTTGATTTCATTGAGCACTATTATAAGATACACTGAAATAGATTACACAGCATAATGTAGTTGACTTGGGACTGATTCCCACAAAGTTATAAAATTGGATTAATTTTTAGAACATGATATGGCCCACATTGAATGCACGAGGACTTCTCTCATATAAAAGATTATGTTCTCACCTTGTTGTATGAACTTAATGGTAATCCTCTAGGCATACATACTCTCTCAATATAAAGAAATGCAAGAGGACTTCTCTCATATAAAAATTATGTTCTCACCTTGCTGTATGAACTTAATGATGATCCTCTAGGCATAAATAGTCTCTCAATATAAACAATGGTGATGACATCTACATACATACCCATACTCCATTCTTGGCACTGGTTTTATCATCATACAATCATTTGCTTTTATATGCTTTATATTTCAGGTGTTAAATGATTCTATATGCTGTTGTGTTTAACAAATATCGTTGCAATATCTGGTTCCAGTATTTCTTTTCATCAAACTCCTAAGTAACTTAATCATCATTACACTAAGCCTTAACAGCCTTAGAAATTAATAGGGTCTACCCCCACTGACTTTGATTAGGAGTTGGCCTAAACGGAGGAGTCAAGAACAAGGTGACAACCTTGACTCGAGACTTGCCCCAAGGACACACCAAGTGGCTTGAAGATTTCTGCCACGTTCCCCCCTAGGTGTGTGAAAGGCGGCAACAAGATCAAATTTGACAAAGTCATTTACGAATCATTCACATTGGGATACGAGAAAAACAAAAGATAGAGTACAAATATAATAAGTAGCCAAATTAAGCCCACTAACAACATAGGGACTAATTCTTATCACCAGGCATCAGGTATACACAGCCTGTTAGTTTCCCTCACAGATTGACCCTATTTTCCTCCATCCAATTGTAGTCCAATTGTCACCCCCGTTGCTGGTTAGGGGCCTGACCAAGAAGGGAAAGAAAAAGAAACATTCTCCTTTCATTAATCCTTCGATGTGGACTATTCTCACTTATTAATGGTATTTTGATTTTGGATTACTTATGCGTTTGCCTAGTTTTTCATTTATTTTCCTTTGGATTATCAAATTCACTGTTTCAGCATTTATGGTGCTCTGCCTCTCTGTGCTAGTCTATTCATAAGTCACTTCAAAAACCCTACTGATATATTGTACACCAAGATATTGACCATAAACAATGTGGAAATAAGACTACGTTGCACTTTCAAATCAACTCAGAACACCAAAATGACTACGGACTACAATTCTAAAAGTATAAGCATTTTAATTTGGGTTTTTGGCTATTTCAAAATGCATTTTAATTTGTGTTGCTCTTCATAAAAAGTGATCAAACCGTCAAACAACTTGTAGTTAGGGACATTAATTGAGCCCTACTTTTCAGACAATCACACTTGTATCATGTATGGCATCAACATACCTTGGAAGAAACTCAGTGACAATAGAAAGATTTGGCGGACGAGTAACAGCACCCATAAAAAGAACAACATTCGGATGACGCAACCTTCTCATGATTCGTACCTGCAAACCATTTCCAATATATGTCACATTTATTGCAGATCATATCTGTATGAACCATATAAAAAACAGGCTTATTATTTTCTGTGCCCTCTTTGGTAAAATCTGTATAGAAACAAAAGAGAGGTAGATACAAGAGTACATATTTTGTAATAGAGTGTTCTTAGATAAAATGAGCATTTCGTGACTTCTGGGAATCTTACTTCTCTTCTGAACTCTTCAAGTGCATCTCCTGAGAAATCTTGATCCAAAAACTTCTTCACAGCAACTTCCTGTTAAGTGGCATCAAAATAAAGCACTATCACGTAACTCTGAGAAAAGGCTTCCTCATCTAACTTTCTTCTTATTCTAAAAATGTATAACTTCTCCAGATAATAAAGGATTATAACTGCTTCTAGTTGCTTGCAAAGTAACATAGCATCCATTTCAAAGACATCCACAATGGAAAAAATTGAGTCATCAAAAAGCCAGACAAATATTATATAGTTGAGGTAACCTGTAAAAGCAATGAAATATTTAAGAACACCACTGGAGCAAGTCTGTATGATAATTGTTAAAATCAGTGTACCTTACAGAGTTCTATCAAGTAGACACAAAAGTATAAAGCTAAGTTACCTGAAACAGGGAAATAGGTACAATTTTTGGAAAAGGTATTTTCAAAATGCTAGGAAACAGGGAAACAGATACAAGTTTTGGAAAAGACACTTTCAAAATGCTAGGAAACAGGGAAACAGATACAAGTTCGAAAAAAACACTTTCAAAGGCTATGCAACAGGGAAACAGTAATGTGTGTGTAGATAGGTAGATAGATAGAAAAAAAGTATGTATTTTATAAACACTGAGAAAAGCTATAAATATTGTTATTTCTAGAAGAAAATAATAATCTGGCCATGAAAATATATAATATTTTATTAATTTATTACATTAGATATAGTTTTATTAAATACGAGGCATATCTACATATTATATGTACATACTATATATCAAAAAATATATTTACACAATAATGTACATATGCATCTAAGGTTGATATATATCAATACCTCAATAGCTAAGTCACAGGTCCCTCCTCTTAGGCCCTGTGTCTTGTGCTCCCATGTCAGACACCGGATACTCGAAACACTTGTGGCCTGGGTGTCAAAAACACACAACACGACGTGTCGTGCATGTCCAACGTTCAAGTCATGCATGACCTGACATTGGCCAGTGGCTAATATCTCATATGTTCTCATTGATAAATCATTTTCTTTAAAGTATCAATATCTGGATCTTAATCCATCAGTCCTAGCACTGATTACATTTTATGATGATGATCTCTTGGGGCATTTGCAACACCAATAGATGTAGTACTTGGACTGAATACATAGGAGAAGGGAGAAGAGCACAATCACAGTGTCAGTGGTGATGATACTGAATTATAAGATCCATAAGTTATGAATATAAAATAATATATATAGATATAGGAACATAGAACTTAGGGTATAATGTAAATCATATGTAATTATTAAAAGGTACAACCCATAAAGACATGATTGTATGTGAAGAGACATTAGGCCATTTTTAATAGTTTAATTAAAAAAATTCAAAGTGTAATAAAAGTCAGACGCGGAGTCCGTTTTTGGTGTGGGGATACTTGTTTTCACACTCAGAGCGTCCTCTTTACCCCAGGGACCACTTTCCACATCATTCGGGCAACCGGAACACCCGGTGGAGTATTATTCAGCTAAAAGTGCATCAAAATGGCATTTTAATGCTAAATTTCGAAATTTTGACACAAAAGGACAAAGTTGAAAAAGTCAAAATTCATTTTAAAAAAGGTATGGGGTGACATGGCAAGTGGACCCATATTATGCATGCGACTCTTTTTCACATAAGGATTACTTAAACTTTGGTTATAAGGTAAAGTAGAGTGGTATAAATTAAAAAGGTAAGATAGTTATATGTTTTAAGTGGAGTGGTGACGTCAAACTTCATAATCTTCATGTTAACTCCATGAAGCATGCGAGTGGTGTGAAGGAGGGGTGGAGCCCCCTTCATAAGAGATTAAAGTTTTAAACCTTATAAAATTAATGTGATATGATTTGCATAAGGAGATGCGCATGAGTTTTGGTGAAGATTATGTGGAGATGGGGTGACGTCAAACTCTACTCCACGTGCGTGATGAGGAGCTAGCGAATGGGGAAAGGGGGTGGACCCCTTCTCACTTTGAAGCTTCGTTTTTTTGTTGTTGTTTAAATGCTTGGGTGGTAGCGCATGTATTAATGCTTGGGTGACATCACCCTCTTTTACCAACAAAGGGAGGCTCGCACGTGTGGAGGATTGACACCAATGGAAGGTTGGTGGAGTTGGTGGGTGCTTGATGTGGTGGCAAGATGATGGTGAGTTAAGTCAGAGAGGTGTCAATCACCTCTGCAATTCCTCTTCACTTCAAGCTCAAATACACTCCGGGTTTATCTTCAGTGTAGATAGCACCCCCCTGGGTTATTTTTTATATTTAAGTGGGCATCATTTCCTCATTTTCTCATGGTCAGAGGACTGGAAGCTCCATCCAAGCTTTGAAGCTTTGTACTGTAATTATTTTTCTGATTAATAGAAAGACTTTGGAGGTCCATGGTGTGTTGCATTAGTGTGTGGATGAATATTGTCACTGGAATATGAGGTAACTGTATTGCTGCTTTTTTCGTTGCTTAATGTGGTGATCTATCTGGCCTTTAGATTGTTGGTAACATATAGGGTAAATGATTCTAATTTGATTTCATTTAATATTCTTTGCTTATAAAGATCTAGGAGAAGGAGACTATACTAGGTTGTACTTATGCTCTCTCAATCTTCATTTGTTGAAATACCATATTTGATCCCCTTTGTGCAAGTATTGTTAGTGATGCAGGTTTCCTAGCTTGATTGGAGTGGATGATCTCGGTTGAATCTACCATTCTTCAAACACTTTGAAGAAAAACATAGTCCCTCTGCTTCCCAGCTTTCCTTAGATCTGGGCACTCTGCTTGAGCACTTCCTTCTTCCTTCTTTCCTTCACCTTTAAAATTAAACTTTATCTTTGGTTCCTGTTACTTTGTAAAATGCTTAAGTAAATTAGTTTATTTTAAAAGATTATTCAAAGGTTGATTTATTTAAGTACATTGCGAGATCCTAATCTTAAAGTTTTATTCTGAGTAGATCTAGATTGATTAAGTACATACGCTTATTGTTTATCATTTAAGTACTCAAATTTTTATGTTCTTAATGCTTTATTTGGCACATTTGGTGCATTACAGGTGGCTGGTTTTTCATTTTTATCGCCACGACAAGGAGAATGCTGGCGAAAAACCAAGGATCTACGTTGTTCAAAGACCTCCTAGAGCACCATTCTTGATCTTGTCTTATTCTAAAAACATGTCAGCCTTTGGATCCAGATCTATAAGGACCATCGGCATCCACCTCAAGCATTGTAAATACCATAATAAGATATTTGGAGTAGGCTCCTTCAAAGCCCACTCACCATACCCCCTGGGGGGATTTGCGTCGGTGCACCTTTTTCATGCTTTTGCTTTTGTTAGTGTAGTTTTGCTTTACAGATCTATATGCTTTGTCATTTCTGATTTCAATTTTGTTGCAAAGTAACACAAATATTAACCCCACGACTTCCCGAGTTACCCGAAAGGGGAAAGAGATACGTAGTAGGATTAATTGGAAAAGCTTTGTGTTTGTACTGCTTTTATTTTTTTATTTTTTAGTAATTTACACCCCTTTCTCTCTGGTCTAGGGATTTAGCCGGAAAGAGATTCTTGGGGATTTTAATAAACAACCAAACACACTACAAAGTTAAAATCCTTCAAAATTACTGAGGCTTCGTTGTGTATGCTTTGCACCGTTGCGGTTTGTCTGAACAGTTGGTTGCATCAAAAGTAACGTGGACGACTAGATTAATTAGTTTTCACGCCCCAATTAACCTCCCCAGGCGAAAATCCAATGCCTCGAATTAATCTGTTGCGGTGGAAAAATCCACAAAGAAAGCGAGAACAACTGGGTAGTGACCTCAAGACACCATTAGGCTACACCCTTGTTGGTGTAGTGTTGAACACGTCTCAGAGACTCAAACCAACCCACATATTTCTTGCAGGGAGCCGCATCGAATAACGTTTTTGGAAATACTACTCGTACCTTCGGGTATATTTGGAGTTCTCTCTTCCCCATAAGTTAATCAACTCATCTCCACATTAATTTAAAACTAACCAAGAGCACTTGCAACATTTTTCTTTCAGCAATACAACAGCACTTTATATGTGGACTCCAAAGTAACATGACACTTCCAAATAGGGCCCATGTCCCGTATTCCACGTGTCGGACACGACACTTTCCCTAATACGTGTACTACGCCAAAATTTTCGTGTCTCGAAATCTCGACACTTTCCAACGTGTCGGACACGTGCTAGGAACGTGTCCAGATTTTCTGAACATGCGTCCTGTTAAAAAGGGTAAGAGGAGGAGGAGGATAGAGGAAAGAGCTACGACTGGTATGCGAATTTTGACAAGGAGGAGTAGGAGGACGATTAACAGTGGCTAGTACCATTGATGAGCTATGATATTCTTCCCTATTGCTATTTAGTATTTTCATTTTGTATCTAGTAAACTGTAGATACTAGACTTAGTACTAAGTAGTATCTACTCGATTTTGTATTTGTCGGTGGCATTTTCTCGATATCTATGTAATACATTATGATTTTCATGGTTTAACCTGAAATATCAAATATGCAGTTTATGGTTCAAAGTTCATGATTCATTGATAATTATATTATTGATTCATCATTGTCAAATTTCAATTGAATGATATTATGATTGATGTACATTGTATATACTTCTATATAAAACATGCCCCCCGTGTCCTATTTATTGCGTCATCGTGTCTCGTGTCGAATACTCGTATTTTCGTGTCCTTCGTGTCATGTGTCCTCGTGTCATGTGACTTAGGTGGAGTCCATTTTGGCACTGGTTCTTTACTTGATATAATCATTTGTTTCCACATGCTTTATATATCATATATTGATGTTTATGTTGTTGTGTTTTAATTTCATTGCAATATCTTGTGTTAGTTTTGTTTATCATACTCCTAAATAACTCATCAATCACCATCACACTAAGCTTTAACAGCCTTAGCAACTAAATAGGGTCTATCCCCCTTGGCTTCGTTAGGAGTTGGCCTAAACGGAGGAGTCAAGAACAAGGTGACATCCTTGACTCGAGACTTGCCCCCAAGGACACACCGAGTGGCTTGAAGATTTCTGCCACATTCCCCCCCAGGTGTGTGAAAGGCGGCAACACTACTCACTCAGGCAAAGCCAAATGTTGTTTCACAAGGGTTTCGAACCTTCTTAAATCTGCAGGGATCCAGTTAGATCATCTCCCCTTGTTTCGGTACTCTCTAGATGCTCCCTGCCACCTTCTACCTATCCGACAGTAGTTAAATAAGATCATCAAGGAGTATATTTACATGCAGTTCATTCAGATTACATGGGTCAATCCCCAGGGAGGGTTGCACCCAAAGATGGCCTTTTATGCTAAGCAATTCCTGAAGATCAGAGACGAGCTCATTGTCTGATCCTAGTACATGTTCCTCCACTGGATGCATGCTCTTCAGATCCCTCTCGAACAATTCAAAATAGGATCCTATAGACTTCAGGTAGAGATAGACCACCAGATTGATAGACCGAATAGGATCTACCAGTTTTGTCATCTATAGGGAGTGGAAACCAAGTCGCACTTTATCTTCAGATGTCCTATATACTACGAGATTAAAGGATGTTTCCACTGCTTGTTTAGAGGCCCTCAAACTCTAGCCTCCTTTTTCATATACACTGATTAGAGATGTTTAGAACTTTATATTCAGGAGGCTCTCAGGTTTCCAGCGCATGTTCTTCAGCCCCCCACCAGACCCGATACCACACAGAGGATCACGACATTCTTTAGCGTGCTACCACCTTCCAGGGGCACCAAGAGACCTACCGACTTAGATACCGATTCAATTTCCAGATCAGTAAAGATTTGTGGATCTCGACCCACGAGATCTCAGCGACAACTTCGTACCAAACCTCCCTCCGAGAGGCATGTTGTCCGTCGATCGCACACCAGCAGCAGAAATCTTCCGAAAGCTGTCTCCTCACTTGAGAAAGTGGGAGAGGTGTGACCTTGGGGGCAAGCACAGAGCCAGGTACTGTCACCTACTCCTAGCTCCTCAGTTTAGGTTAACTCCTAACGAAGCCAAGGGGGGTAGTCCCTAACAAAGAGTTTTCTATGGCTCAATGTTTAAGTTAAGTTTTTGATGTTTAGATGCGGATGGGTGTTGTTTAGGAGTTATTGTAATTAGAAATGATTAAACTTATGAATTTCAAGCACAAAAAAAAAGCAATCCATGTTGCTGCACTGGATTAAAAGATGAACAATATATCAAGACTTTTTAAGATAAAGATGCATTCACAGATAAAGATTTAAATAAGCTAAAGACAAGTGATCCAGATGTAACAATCACGCATAGATTAATAGACTAGTGCCTTTATGAAGTCAAAGCTCTGCAATGCTTTAAGAAATAAAACCAAGTCCTGAAATAGAGCTAGTGGATGTAACGTTGTGCAAGTGCTCTTGGTATATTTTAAGTGTTTTAAATGGTCTTGTTTAGGGCTTTAGCGAAAGGTTTCAATAGCCAGGAAAATCTTCCAAGTTAATCCGTTGGAGACATGACGGCTCGCCCAGTATCTTAGGCTGGTATCACGAAGGTTGACCAACTAGCTGAGACTTGAGACAGCGAGGAGTTCCGGCGCCTTTACTAAGAAAAACTTAGGAAATTTTCTACAATGTCGGTGCGTTGGTTACGGGGTAAAATTTTATTAAGATGAGTCTTGCAAGATTAACAATCCAATGTCGTTTCTGGGTACTCCAATTTTTAGTCGATCAGAGCATACTCAAGCAAGGGAATCAACAAGATAAATTAATTAAGTGGGGAATGTGAGTTGGAGAATTTTATTAAGTAAATTAATTAAAAATCTCCGACAAAGAGCGCTCTTGACTTTGTCTTATGACAACAGTTCAAGAGACTTAGCTAAACTATATGCTTGATGCAAGGAAATGCAGTGGGAATGCTCTCCGATAGAGAGTGCTCTTGACTTAGATTACGGCAAGTTCAAGAGACTTTAGAGATTAATTGATTAACTTATAAAACAGTAAAAAGACTAATCTACCCAAGAATCTCTTTCAGGTTTTTTAGGCCTTAATCAGGAGAGCATGGGGGTAAGTAAAAACCGAAATAAAAGACAACTCTCCGATAGAGAGCACTCTTGATCCACAAAGTGAGATTCAAGAGATTTCTACATTAAATAGTTGATTTACTTATTGAAAAATGAAACATTTAAGAGATGAAGTAATCAACTTAGCATGGGGATAAGTAAAAACCGAAATAAAAGACAACTCTCCGATAGAGAGCACTCTTGATCCACAAAGTGAGATTCAAGAGATTTCTACTTTAAACAGTTGATTTACTTATTGAAAGATGAAACATTTAAGAGATGAGGTAATCAACTTAGTTAATGAAGCAAAATGGGCTAATCTAACAATTAGTATTCTAAGAAAGATAATGAGATTATTCTAAGCAAAAGCACATCTAATCTAAGCACATAAGAAGATAAGAACACCACAAACCTTCCCAAATGGGGGAGGCTGAGAGTGGGGGCTTAAAAACCCCACTCAAACAAAAGATAAACTTTATTGAAATTTACAACTTGCCTTTAGGAATTCAACCTTTGAAAGGACTTTTGAAATAAAGCATGAAACTTTTTTATTGGACTTTATGTAAAAAGGAGAGTGATTTACTTTTTATTTAAAACCCTTTCTTCAAACTTGCAAAAAGGGGCAAAAGAAGAAGATAGAAAAGAGCAAAAAAGGGGGCAAAAGAAGGCTGAACCAAAGGAGAAAAGAGGGGAAAAAGGAAGGTCTAAAAACAGGAAATTGAAAGCAAAAGATGGGAAGAATAGGGCAGCGAACTAGACAATCAATGAGCTGCAAAAAATGGTGAAAACGGGGCAGAGAAAGAAGAGAAAAGTGGCTGTCATAAAAATGCAAACAGAGGGCACGAAGAAAACCCAGAAGAAAAGCACACAACAAGGTGGAAGGAGGCCAAATCCAACCTAGAAGAAGGGGGAAAAATCACTCAATAATCAACAAAAAGGTGGGATCAACCTCCGAACAAGGTGACCACTAGAAGCACTAGTCCCGAAACCGTCCAGACTAGCTGGATGTACGCAAGGATGCTAGTGATGAAAGAGAAGTAGCCACAAAATTATGTGGCACTTGGGATCAAATTCCAAGCTACTTTCTCAGGTCAAAACAAACATGAGATACATGGAAATATTGGAGAAAGGAGAAACTTAGATTAAACTGAAAAAGTAACCAAAAAGATTTCTTTTACTTGATGGATTAGGCAAAGAAGCTTATGCTTCTCGATTTTCCTGAAAGCAAATGACTCCTTGTGGAACCTGCAAAATGAATGTTAACCATAAAATAGCCCTTGTATATCGGACAATACCTGAAAGCATACAATCTTCAAGAGAAAAGCATAGGTTATATAAAATAGTGCTAGATTGTTAGCCTTCAAAATTTACACAACCAAATGCTTAAAAATCCATAAGAAAGGAGCAAAGAAAGGTATCACCTCACACGGTGAATCATGACCAACATAGAACTTCCACTTTGACCTCCAAAGTCCTCAACTTTATTCAATCTTAAGCAAAATGTTACAGTACAAATTCTCCAGAGCTTCTATGCCAAAAATCCGATCCCAATAGAGCTAAAAGAGCCTCTATTTATACAATGAGAGAGTGCTAAAACCCTAAAACCACACCATGCAAGGAGGGTGCAAACCTAGCTTTGTAGCCATGTGAGAGAGCCAAACCAAAAATAAAGAAGCTATGAGTGAGGGGAGGCCTCCACCTAGGCAAGGCGCCCCCACTCCAACCCAAACCACTCCAACCACCATCCAAACGAGACCTCCACAAGCAAAAACGTGAGGTTTTAATGCTCTAACGTGAGGAAGAGGAGAGGCACACGTGATAGGCTTGGGAAGGTAGGCGTGAGGCCACAAGGAGGCTTATGCTAGGTTTGGAGGAGCCAAAACCCTAGCAAGCCATGATTCAAGGACCATACCTCTTGCTCTTCACCTCGAACATGCCATCAAGTCAATAAACAAGCTCCAACTCACCCAAGCGTGGTCATCATTGAAGGAGGCAAATTGGCCAAGTGGATGAGAACTCAATGCTCTCTGATTGTTAACAGAAGCAGATTTGTGCCAACCTCAATCATCATTAATGCCTGATGCCATGTCATTTAACCTTTTATTTTATTCAATTTTATTGATTTTGGAGAGTTTTATATTTTCTCCAAAATATTCATTTTTAATATTTTAATTAATAATTTCTCCGTAAATGACTTTTTTGAGAAATTATTAATTATGAGGTTGAATGAACTTCTGAAACTTGGAGATAGCTGGTTGGCTGATCAAGAATGATTTTTGGCTTAGGGTTAAAGCCTTCAATCACTGAATTCGGACCCCGGATGGCTGACTTATTACAAGTTGAATTTTTCCATTTAATTTATGGAAAAATTTAATTAAAAACTTAGCAAAAATTAAAAAATAATTAAAATCCTAAATCCAGCGCGTCCAATAAAAAAATTTCTAAGGGTCCTACTGACTTAGGACATGACCATGCTCTATTCTAATAATGTCTAGTAGGTTTATACATACTCGGCTGGGCTCTAATAACCCCCCAAGGCCCAGAATTCAAAATCAGGCATTCCAACTTTGGAGGAAGCGGGAGAAAACCTCGTCAATTATACTCTGCTATAGGCAAAGCATAATTGTCAAGGGCAAAAAACTCCCTGGAATACCTTAGTTGAAATTCTACGTCTTAGGAGACCGAACCACTCAAAACACCCTACTAGCACATTTTATTACAAACCCCGCGGGGCCATGGTCAAAATTATTCAAAACAAAAACTGGCTAGGCACAAAGGGTAGATCATTCGATGCACTGGAACACAAACATGTATCATGCTTGTCAAATGGCGGCTCCTCAGCTGATCCAACTATGGTACAAGTAAGTTGGTAACAAGACGTACAAGGTCTTGTTATCACATATACATTTACAGCTTGGCTTCCATGATGTAGCATGCAGACTTGTCTCTTATTCTATTCCGGCTACTTTTTACGTGGGGTTTTACAATGGATCTTCACAGCTTCAGCCATTCCAGAGCCTTATTTATCGGACTTTCTTTGCCAGGACTAAGATTCAGGACTCCATTGAGATGCTTTCGATGATGATCTAGTTCATTAGAGCAGAGCAGCAAATCAAGAGTTGGTACACACAGTTATAGAGGGGGCTTATCAGTTGGAGACAGGTATACATGGTGAGATCAGGTATATTTACTTGGTTTAATTTTGCTCTATGATGTATCTCAAACACTTATGCTTGTCATGTTAGGATGATTATGGTGACCTATGCTTATATGTTTTGTATTGCTCTAACTTGTATTATGATTAATCAAATAATTCAATGTGAAGACTGTTGCCCATGCCATGCTTAAACAAAGTGTAAACCTTAGTGCTAGGTTGGTTCCATGTCATTTGTCCCTGTCCATCCAGTTCATTCACTTTTGTTTTTATCCCATGACTTAGACTGATGGAGACTTGTGAGATTGAAGATCTTTTCCCCATTATGACCCCTATGCATGATGGATCCCATGTTGTTTTGTGTCTCGGCTCGGAGTTGTGCAACAAAACTTGTTGAATCCTTGATCCTTCTGGACCTATAGAACCCGCTAGTGTTGGTTCCTGAGCTTAGGTGAGCTGGGTTTTGAAGCCTTGACCTCTCTGGTCGGTTGCCCCCAATATTTGGTCCTAACTGTGGATAGTCCCCCCTAGTTGCCCGAGAAGTTGTCAACTAAAACTTGAAGCAATATGTCTACCATCGTGACATGCATTATGAGTTGTATGCTATATATATTATGAAATGCAAGCCTACAAATGAAATTGCAAACTGTATCTTTAGACACAAATCAGAAAGGCGATGAAATGAAATGTGAAAGGCCCAAATAAAGCAATGTGTTATCCACTAATTTTGCACTTAGTGGATTTTTCGGTGAGCCGCAAAAGTATTGAACAAGTACACTTGTTCATGATCAGAGTTCAGAAGTCCGCCAACCATTTTCTAGGAGTCTGTTCGAAAATTTTTGTAACACGTGTTCATACCCCCTTAGGGAAATTGTAAAAAATGTCCTAGCATTTAATTTTTTATAAAAGGCTCAGCTTCCCGGACTTGAGCATCAAGCCGACTAGCCCAAAGTGTTTTTTCCCTTGGTTATTATTGGTTGTTGAACAAACGACTAATAATTTCTGAGTTTTTCACTCACACCTCCAAAGTTGGGGTAGTTGTCTTGGAGTTTCGGCTTTGGGAGGTTATTAGAGCCTTCATGTTAGTGTTTTTCAACACGCTAGGCATTCGAATTGAGTCGTATGAACATGTACTAGGTCCCCTAGAGTTTCGTTGGATTTCGAGAAAAATTAATTTTTTCCCGTTTTTTATGCCATTTTTTAATGGTTTAAATGGAAAAATTCAAAAAATAAACAAAGAATGATCCAGAGTCCATTTTTGGCGTGGTCGGGCTCATTTTCAAGCCCGGAGCAGCATCTTTACCCTAGGGGCCACTTTCACTATGTTTCAACCAACTGAAGCATATCAGAAAGCATCATTTGGCTAACAAAGCATCAGAGTGGCATTTTAATGCTAAATTTGGACAAAGTGCACTAAAATCCAAATATTAAAAAAGTCAAAAAATCGTTATTTTTTAAGTGAGGTGACATAGCATGATGTCACCATAAGTCATGCAATTCTTCTTTTAGTGGGATGGCATTAAAATTAAACCTTGGTATCATATGCATGTCCAAGTGCTAGCGAATGGTTGAGAGGTGGTGACGTGAGGGTGAGGATGAGGCTCATGCTAGACCATTAGATGGTGTTAAGCTAATGTGTAATGAAGTGGACCCCTCTTCGTGACTCACTCTAATATTGGGTGGTGTATTATTTGTCTATCCATGCGAGTGTGTAGATTATGAGATCGCAAATATTGAGGGATTGACGCCAATATGTCGTGCAATCGCATGAGATCAAGGATGATTCGCTCATTTGGTGAGGAGGTTGAGTGTGTTGGCACTTGTTGGGTGAAGAGTGTCAGTTCCTCTTCACTTCAACTCCGGTTTAGCTCAGTTTTTCTTCACTTCAACTTAGCTTAGCTCCGGGTTGATCTTCAGTTCATTAATTCTCCCCCGGGGTTGTCTTTTTGTATAAATAAGAGGCCCTCCTCCTCATTCTAGAAGGATGGAAGGGACCTTTGCCTATTGTAATGCTGCCGAGATTTTAAGGAATAAAGTCGAAGACTTTGGAGGTCTACCGTGTGCAATTGAATGAATGCTTGTGCTATGAGGTGACATTGTAGAAGTTTGATTTTATTTGCTAATATTATTGATGGATCTAGCTTAGAAGGTTATTCTAAAACACATAGGGTAAACATTTACAGTTGTTAATTTGTTTACTTGTGCTTTGCTTTCAAGAGGTAGGAAAGTAACCAAATATACTCAATTGTATTGAAGTTCTTTTGATTTCTTGTTTTCATACACACTAGATCTAATATTGTTGTGCAAGTATTGTCTCATAGTTTTACAGGTCATAGATTCGAAGGGGGATTGGAACTCAGCTATCTCTTCTCTTCCCTTTGGTACCTTTACAAGATTAATGCAATTTGTTGCAGGGACTCCAAGGCCATCAACAAAAAGGATCAAGCAAGGGCTTGAATTTCCCCATCTTTCAAACTCAAAATTTCCTCTTTGGTTCTGGTTACTTTATAAATGCTTAAGTAAATTAGTTTCTTGTTTTTTAAAAGATTATTCAAAGGCTGATTTATTTAAGTACATTGCTAGATCCTAATCTTAAAGCTTTATTCTGAGTAGATCTAGATTGATTACGTACTTAGTCTTATTGTTTATCATTTAAGTACTTAATTTTTTATGCTTTTAACGACTGATTTGGCACATGTGGTGCATTCCAGGTGGCTGGTTTTACATTTTTCATGCAAAGACAAAGGGAAGTGCTGCCAGAAAATTAAAGATCTAGGCCATCCAAGGCCTCTCGAAGCAACATTCTTCTTCCTCTTCATTTTTCAAAACCTATAAGCCTTTGGATCCAGATCTGTAAGGACCAAAGGCATCCACCTCTCATGAGCTTTGTAAATACTGTAATAAAAGACTTTGAGTAGGCTCTTCAGACCCCATCCCCCATAGGGGGGTTTGTGTCAATGTCTTTTTTTTTATTTTCCAGTTTTAGTTAGTTTTATCTTTATTTCTGATTTAGTTGTTTATTTGATCAAGAAAGTAAAAGAAATACTTACCCCACACTCTCCCGTGTACGCCGAAAGGGTGAAAGAGATTCGTGGTAGGGTTAGTTAAAAAATATTTATTTTATTTATTTGTTCTTAATTTTTCAAATCAATCCAACCGTTGCTTTCCTGAGTACCCGAAAGGTGAAAGAGACTCTTCGGTCGTCATCTAAACAACTCATTGTTATGTCTCTAATAAAATAAACCAAGACTCCTTCCTCGTATGCTCTACACCGTTGCAGCTTGTCTGATCAGTTGGATGTATCAGAAAGGGATACGGGTTACTAAATTTAATAGGAAAATCCACACAAGTGATTTTCTCGAGAACTCGGGAGGTTGCAAAGAGTAACTACTACAGAGTCAGGGGCTACTCCAAGCAGGTTCATCCTCGCCCCGTTGGACACTTGGTATTACCGCTTTAGCACTCAGTTCGAAGGGACTTGACTTGTTGGGCCAAACCCACAATTAACCCACGCCCTCAATTACTCATTAATAATTTTAAAACTGACCAACGAGACAGCTGCAATACTTACACGACACAACAACACTCCACTTTTACAAGCACTCCATATTCATCGGCACTGGTATGTTTTACTTTCAATGCTTAAATCAATTATTGCAAAATGTCGTGAATGGTGCTTACATTGTCATATGTTGTTGATGTGATCTCTTTCTTGCAATACTCCGTTGTGTTATTTTATCCATTTCATATTAACTCTGTTGCCAACTTTTTTGTACCATAGTTGGATTACCTGAGGAGTCGCCCGTTAACAAACATGATTAATGTTTGTTTCCAGTGTATCAGATGATCCACCTTTGTGTCTAGCCAGTTTTGGCTAGTCAATCTTTGTTTTGAATAATTATGACCATGGCCCCGCGGGGTTTTTAATAAAATGTGCTAGTAGGGTGTTTTGAGTGGTTCGGTCTCCTAAGACGTAGAATTTCAACTAAGGTATTCCAGGGAGTTTTTTGCCCTTGACAATTATGCTTTGCCTATGGCCGAGTATAATTGGCGAGGTTTTCTCCCGCTTCCTTTAAAGCTGGAATGCTCGATTTTGAATTATGGGCCTTGGGGGGTTATTAGAGCCCAACTGAGTATGTATAAACCTACTAGACATTATTAGAATAGACTGTGGCCATGTCCTAAGTCACTAGGACCCTCGGAAAAATTTCTGAAAAATTTTTACCAAACGCGTCAAAAATTTATTTTTATTTTTTTTTTCCCAAGTTTTTAATTAAATTTTTCCATAATTTAAATGGAAAAATTCAATTTGTAATAAGTCAGTTATCCGAAACTCGAATTCAGTGATTGAAGGTTCTAACCTTAAGCCAAAAATCATTCATGATTAGCCAGCGAGCTAGCACCAAGTTTCAGATCATCATTCAGCCTCATAACTCATATTTTTTCAAAAAAAGTTAGTTTTGGGGAAAATATTGATTAAATAATAAAAATGATTATTTTGGAGAAAATCCAAATCTCTCCAAATTAATCCGAATTCAGCGAAATGAAATGCAGAATGGCATGGCATCGGGCATTTATGATGATTGGAGTTAACAGAACTCGGCTTCAGTCAGCATTCAGTGAGCATTGAGTCCTCATCCACTTGGCCAATTCGCCTCCTTCAGTGATGACCACGCTTGGGTGAGTTGGAGCTTGCTTATTGGCTTGGTGTTTTGATCGAGGTTGAACTGGGACTTGTATTGATGAGTGCTAGGTATTGGCTCCTCCATACCTAGCCTCTGAGCCTCTGCAAGCCTTCACGCATACCTCTCCAAACCCTCACGCCCCAGCTCTGGAACCTCACGTTTTTGCTTGTGGAGGCCACGTTTGGATGTTGGTTGGAATGGTTAGGGTTGGAGTGGGAGTGCCTTGCCTAGGTGGAGGCCTCCCCTCACTCCCAGCTTGTTTACTTTAGGTTTGGCTCATCAGACATGGCTGGATGATTAGGTTTTGCACCCTCCCTACGTGGTGTGGTGATTAGGATTTAGGCCTTCTTTCATTGTATAAATAGAGGCTTTTTCAGCTCTATCATGGTGGATAATTTTTGTAGAGAAACTCTAGTGAAATTTTGTAAATGCTTGTTGCTTTCATGCAACCATTGGAATAAAAATAAAGGCTTTGGAGGCTCATATGGTGTGACATTGTGGATGATTGTACTTGATGGATGAGGTGATGTTATTTTAATTTTCTCTTTCTTGTCAATTTGAGATTATAAATCTATGCTTTAGAGGGCTTTTTCAAGAACATAAAAACAGGTATTTGTAGTTTTCAAGTATCTGTTTATTGATTTACTTTTAGAGATCAAAAAAAGCATTGTTTTATTCAGTTATATTTCATGCTACTTTTTTATTTCAATTTGTGAACAATACATGATCTAATCCTTTGTTTGGCAAGTCTATGAGTTGTTGTTTTGCAAATCATTTCATCCTACCAAGCAGAAATTTGAGCTCAGCTGCATCTTCCTCTCTTGGAGTCAAGTGCAAATTTTCGGTAATTACTTGCTATATGAGATCCAAGTGCCTTTTAAAGATCCACAGGTTTGACCAATTTCTCCCTACTTTTATTCATCTTTTGAAGTAAAAATTCTGATTTTTGGGTTAGGCAAAGTTTAGATCTTAAGTTACATATTTTTCACCAAACCGTATGCCCTTGTTGGCTGTCCTCTTTGCTATTTTGCAGCCTTCCTTCTCTTTCTCGCAGCCTCTTTCTTCGCTTGTTTGCAGCCCTCTTTTGGCCTTAGTTTGCAGCTTTCTTCACCCTTGTTTGCAGCCCTCTTTTGGCCTTAGTTTGCAGCCTTCTTCACCCTTGTTTGCGGCCCTCTTTTGTCTTTGTTGCAGCCCTCTTTTTGCCTTTTTTCTTCTCCATTTCGTAGCTTCTTCTTCTATCTGCTTTCCTCCGTTTTCATTGTAGAAGTTTATTTTCTTTTAGAATTAGTTTGTAGATCTATTTTTGTTTCATTTTTGGACTAACATATAACAAGTTAGCGTTCAAAGCTTTTGTTTTCAAGGACGTCAAAAAGAGCCCAAAGGCCATAAACAAGCTAAGGAACAAAGAAAGAGCGAAAACGACAAAAACACCTCCCTCTTCTCTCTTTCCCTTTCCCACCTTGCTCATTCAAGAAGAGGCAAAAACATCAAAAGCATTGTAAAAAAGTTAATAAAGAGCAAGTGGGATTACGGCTCCCACACCCCTCTTCCTCCATTTGGGGGAAGCTTGTATCGTCCATTTTTCATGCTTGCATATTTGTTTAATAATTTGTTTAAAGTAGAATAGGATAGAATAGTTTCAAAATGTTAGAGTTTTGTTTTGTTTTTTTTATTTGAGTTAGATAGTTTATTTCTAAAAAGTTCATCTTGCATAAAATAGAAAAGATAAAAAAGTTTCCTTATTTATTTACTTAGCTAGTGCAAAGTTTTGTTTACCTTTTGATATATTATTGCAAAACCCTAAAAATTATCAAAATCTCTTGAATCTCACTTTGTGGATCAAGAATGCTCTCTATCGGAGAGTTGTTTTTCTTTTGTTTTGTTTACTTACCCCCATGCTCTCCCGATTAGGGCCTAAAAACCTGAAAGAGACTCTTGGGTAGATTAGCTCTTTTAATTTTTCTTAAGTTTAATCAGTTAATTGACTAAGTCTCTTGAACTTGTTGTAACCCAAGTCAAGAGCACTCTCTATCGGAGAGCATAGTTAGACTTGCATTTTCCTTGCATTAAGTATTTAGATTAGCTGAGTCTCTTGAACCTTTGTCGTAAGACAAGGTCAAGAGCGCTGTCTGTCGGAGAGTTTTAATTAATTCATTTAATAAAATTTGCAACTCACATTCCCATAATTAATTAACTTCGTTGATTATCCTTCACCTAGTATGCTCTGCCGACTTTCGGGTTGGGCTCGTACTCAGAACAGTGAACGAACTTGCTAAGTTTGCATAAGAAAAACATAATAAAACTTAACCCCATAACCAACACACCGGTGTTGTAGAAAATTTCATAAGATTTTCTTAATAGAGGCGCCGAAACTCCCCGCTCTCTAAGCTTCTTAGCTAGCTAGTCAATCCTCGCGATACCAGCCTGGGATACTGGGCAGGCCGTCATGTCTCCAACAGATTAACTTGGAACATTTTCCCGACTATTGAAAACCTTTTGTTGAAACCATAAGCAAGATCATTTAAAACACTTAAAATATACCAAGAGCACTTGCACAACGTTACATCCACTAGCTTTATTTTAGGACTTGGTTATTTCTTAAAGCATTGCAAACCTTTAACTCCATAAAGGCACTGGTCTATTAATCTATGCGTGATTGTTATATCTGGATCACTTGTCTTTGGCATATTTAAATTTTTATCTGTGAATGTATCCTTATTTTATAAAGTCTTGAATTATTGTCTATCTTTTAATTCTTGTGATAGCAACGTGGATTGCTTTGTCTAATGTTTCGAATTCATAATAAACAAACACATTTAATCACAATAACTCCTAAACAACACCCATCCGCATCCATAACCATTAAAAACACTTTAACAACTTAAGAGCCATAGAAACTCTTTTGTAGGGACTACTCCCTTTGGCTTCATTAGGAGTTAGCCTAAACGGAGGAGCTAGGAGTAGGTGACAGTACCTAGCTCTGTGCTTGCCCCCAAGGTCACACCTCTCCCACTTTCCTAAGTGAGGAGACAGCTTTCGGTAAGTTTCTGCTGCTGGTGTGCAATCGGCGGACAACAAACTCCTAGATTTAGTATTTTCTTTCGTAGACTAAAAACCATAGATTTTCTTCTGATAGGGACCACCCCCCTTGGCTTCATTAGGAGTTAGCCTAAACGGAGGAGCTGGGATTAGGTGACAGCACCTAGCTCATTTCTTTCCCCCAAGGCCACACCTTTCCTGCTTGGGAAACAACAGTCCAAAAGATTTATGCTGACGGTGTGCATTCGACAAACAACACAGTGGATAAACAAATGCTAAATCTAAAGACTGCTGGCCATATTATTGAAATGTAATGATTAATTCCTCACGGAGCCTAAGGTTTTTGATGTGAGATGGAGTAAGGAACAGCTAATTCTAAGTGTCCCCTAGGATCTCTTCACTACAGTTTCTTGTGTACTCAACGCAAGGGTCCTAGAAAAGATCCTCGTGGAGCTTGTTCTTTAGCTTGGATGTGAGCCATAGACATGATTGTTAAAGTTGAATGGACACTTTTTCAAATCAGCTCATCCATGTGTGAGACACCACCATTCCCTGGTGTTCATCTAACATGCATATGTCACCTTGGTAGAGTGTATTGGTTATCATTCAGATAGATACTGAGTCAAAGTCAGTCAAAAGTCATGTCCCCTTTCCTTAACCTTGTTCTTCCATTCTCACCAATCTGTAGCACATCTTTAACACTTTGTAAGTAAGGCATGAACAAGCAGACTTCCAGAAGATTCTAAGATTTTTCAGAAGCAAAGGTACATTTTATTATTATTATTATTATTGGTCACCATGATTATGAATAACTGATTCAAGTTTGTTTTGATATACACCATTGGACCATTTCTTACCTTGGATGGTTGCAGGATCATACTGGCATAGTTTCTCACCTTGATTTTGGGTACTTTGACCTGGTCAACCCAGTTGACCAAGTCATTCACGGTTCCCAAGGCAGTGACTCAAACATACAACATGGTCTATATTTGTTCCAGATATGCCCACGACTAATATTGCGGTTTCAGTTTGAGAATTTGGCCCCAGTTCTCCAGAAAAATTATTATTATCACTTAATTATTGGCCAAATGATCAAATTTTATTCCATATGGCAGTATGATTGGCTCTCCTAGAGAAGAGCAGTGTTCCAGGGGGTATGAGTAGTCACTTATACCATTCTTTTATGTCTCCAGAGAATCCAAAGAAGTCAGTTTGCCCTAGTTTGCACTCCGACCATAGTTATGGTGGATTTATCAGTTTCCAGATATTGTACTAGCAAAAAAATGAACTAGTAAATCACTGAAAAAATCGATTTGGCCTCCTGGGTCAAGGAAATGGCTTGGAATTTTGTCAGATGATGATTATCAGCATCCCGAACAATCCTTCAGCGGTTTTCAGTTAGCAGATGTCTGGATTATTTTATTATGGCTCAGCCAGTGAGGAAATCCCTCCAAGGGGCGCCCCCTTTGATTGGCTATTGATGTATTTCACTGTTATATCATATGATTTGAAGTTGTAAAAGGGCCTAAAGTGAATTAAGCCCCTAAGTGACCCCCTTAGTGTATTATTGTATCACACTTTATGTTATATTTTGAGTTTGACTTACAATAGGCGTCCTTGAGCAAAGTGTGCCCCCTTTGTTGACTCGATCACTTAATCCATGTGGTGAATTAAGCCCCTAAGTGACCCCCTTAGTGTATTATTGTATCACACTTTATCTTATATTTCAGTATGACTTAGGATAGGCGTCCTTGAGCAAAGTGCGCCCCCTTTGTTGACTCGGTCACTTAATCCATATGGTACCTTTTTTATGGACATGTGGTGTATGAGTACTCATTCCCAGTTGATTTGGACATTCTAAGATCACCGATGCAGGCTGTTTTTAGTTTCGGGCACTTACAAGTGAGATATGGGTCTTTCAGGCATTTTGGCCCTAGGAAATTAAAAATAAAATACAGTGCAGATGATGGTAAGTTCTCCTAGGGCGCCAAAGGGAATCATGGGGTGTAGCCAGTGATTTGTACCATATTGCTATGGTTCTAGACCTGTCCATGCAGTCAATTGGCCGCAATTTGTGGTCCCCGATGAGATATTGGCAGTTTTATATTCCCGAGGCGGCATTTTGATGATAAAAAATGGTTAATGAGGAAATCGATTTGGGCACGTAAGGCAAGGAAATGGCATGGAATTGGTCTGAGGCACGGTGTTTGGGTCATCTTCACCATCCGGCATCAGCTTCACTCTACATGGGGTCCACACGTCCTTGATTTCTTCATTTTGAGGGCGTTTTTATGTATTTGCGAGGGGGATGTCCTAGTGGTTTTGATCACTTCATGATTATATGGACCATCACACATTGACATTGTTATTGTGCCATGGGGCCATGCTAGTGAAGGATATTATAACCTCCTAACCCCACCATGTGCTATCTTATGATTATTTGTCATTTTTATGTGGTGTGCCCCCTCCTTGGGCATTTTAGTGATCCGCCCCCCTACTATTTTTTAATCGATCCATGTATGATGTATCCAGCTAATCTTAGTCGTAGGTTAGATTAATCTTATCTTATGATCTTGACCCTTGATCTTTTTGGATCTAGGTTTTATGTACTTAAGAGATCTATATATTGAGATGCTCTCATTTGTAAAGCCACTTTTGGTTCTGAGATTATTGAATACAAGAAAACTTTTGCAAAAACTCTTGGAAGCTTTGTGAATGTACTTGGATGTGATCGTTATACCTCTTGCTTAGACATTTCGGTGGATCTTGCAAGTAAACATTATTTTTTTGTGGAGGTCGTATTGATCTTTTGCAGGGTAGCGAATTGGTTGGAGGAGATTGCTAAGGCATCTTGCATCATCTTCGAAGCAAAACGTTTTATCTTCAAGGAGCTTTTCAATTGTTACTTTGTGCATTGGATTTTTCTCTGTAGATGACATACTTAGCTTATCTTTTTCATCCGTGAACAAATCTCACTTCAGTAGTTTGATTTTGCAGGTGGAGAAGAGGGGCAAACTACCTTCATTGGGATTTTTTCTCTTGTTTCTTGTCGAATCTCGCTCGAAATTGTAACTAAGTGGAAGGATCATCGGCATACAAGGCGGCCGCAAGTATTTTAAGACACGATCTGCAATGTTAGTATTGTTTTTCATTATTTTCATCCAATTGTCAAGCAAAACCCTTTTATTTAAACCCTGCTTTTGTATATATGATAGATCCGGAAAGTTTTTTATGATGGTCATCAAAACCCACTTGGAGATTAATGAATAAACCCTAGATCTCAAATTTCATAAAATTTTGACTCCATTTTCCCTAAGATCTAACACTAGTCTCTCTAGGTAGGTGGCCAAATCTTCAAATCTATCAGTTGGGTATGCTTAAACCCACTTTATTTTCACAGATCTATCCTTCAAGCTACTAGATCTAGACATTTGATACCCTAATCTACTCTTTTGGATCCACTTTGTCCACTTTTTCCTAAACCCTAGGTGGATCTCATTAGGGTTTCCTTATGTTTGGTTAGATCTCTCTAGATCTACGTTATTAAGCTCTTTGTGGTACTTTTCCAATCAAGTTGGGTCATTTTCCCTATTTCCTAAACCTCCCCAACTTTGCCCCAACTCCTATACCACATCTATTCTCTAGATCTAGACGTCCTCACTCATTATCTCTCCTCTTTCAATCATTTGCATAACCCTAGGAGTGTCTTGAGTAGGTGTGTTATCCTTATTAGGCTAATAGGGTCTCCCCCTTGATCATTCTTCGAATTGATCTAAAGCAACAAGAGCTTGTCCGGTGTGACAACTACCCTTCATCCATAGTGGACGAGGCCCTTACGATGTCACTGGTTAACTACCTCCCTCTATCGTCTCGGATAGGATACCTTTAGTGGGTAGCTACAAATTGTCTGATAACAGTTCCCCAGCCCCCCCTTCTGCCGGAAATGAACTAGCTTAAAGTGAAAGGAAGAGTTGTTATGGTGACAATGGGAATCCTTCCTAAATGCCCCTAGAGTTGCACATTGTTCACGAACTCAAATATATTCCATTGTAGGTTTGACAGGTAACAAATTAGCACTGTTGTTGAGGACAAATCCAATTCTTAAGATTCAATAGATTAGCTACAATGAAGATCTTATTCTCATCTAGACACTCCAAAGTTCAAACAAAGATGAAGACCTATTCCCAAAGATTTTGAAGTGACTAGCTACTTGTAAAGATGACGATATCCAGTAGGCTTGAAGGCATTTGAAGACTCCCCAGATGACTCCATTGATATGGAAATGAGGTATGATGGTTGTTGCCACACAAACTAGCACCCCCAAAGTGCAAGGTCTTCACTAAGCTTTAGCTGAGGGATTCCCTAACCAACCAAGCTTCAAAGAGTTACTCTAAGGAAAGATTACTTGGAATGTATGCTTTAAAGGGTTAATTCCCAAAAGACAACTCTTAAAACTTAGCTGCAAAATCAACTATGAATGATTTAGATATGTGAATATAGTCAATCAACAAATGCTAGAATTTAAATCAATTATTCAAGTGCCTTAGTAAAATTAAGAATTTCAAGAACTTGAACATAAAATCCAGATTTATAACAAAATGAATTAAAGGCTATAATGACCAATTGAAAATAGACTTTAGACCATGAATAGATTCACTATAGTTGAATTGCTTTAACTCTCGAATTAATGAGAGATAGAATGTAAACCATATAAAGCAATGAATCAAATCTCTAAATTCAGATTTAAGATTTATTGTGCTTTGAAAGTGCAAAGTAAGCGGATTAATATTAATTAACAACACTTGAACTTCCAGATCTGAAATAGCCTGTTGAATTAAAAGGATTGCTTAAAATCCAAAGAAAGATTTATGAGTGAAATGGATTAAAAGAAAAACATTGCCCAAATTTAGATCTAAATGTGAAGTATTCAAATTAATACTATGAGAGTTTTTAAAAACTGGTCCATACTGAATAAATCCCATAAAATTCTTACATCTAAAATGCAAATTAGATCGCTTGAGTACCTTGAAATGAAAGCATTAGTTGTAACCAGCAATTAAACAATGCTTTATACCCCTTAAAAATTGTGAAATTGAAGTGAAAATGAATTTAAAACATAAGGAAAAATTACATGTCAAATATAAAGTTGAATCCCATAAAAATGTGCTTGAAATAACAGATTAAAGCTCTTGTTATAAATCTGATTTTGCCAATAGAACAAAGCAAGAATATGTGAGATAACTTGAAAAATTAAGAAGCAATCATATGGCTGCTAATAATCCAAAAAAGAAGATTTTTAAGTTAATTAACTGGTTTATAACAACTGAAAGTTATAGCACATGATTAGATGAAAAATGACAAATGAACTAGGGTACAACAAATGAAAAATCTGAAAATAAAATTTGTCTTTAATCTGATTTATCAACCCACAGATTTGTTCTTAGAATTGAATCCAAATTTGTATTTGAGCAGAAATTAAAAAAATAAAGGAGAGAATTATGGTTGTTAGATTGCAGCAAATTAAGGATTGGTTAAGCTTGTAAAAGAAAACTAAAATCTTCATATTTTAAAATAGAAAATTAAAATGAATTTTAACTGTTGGTTTTATTCTATGGTTCTTTGTCATTTACCTTGCAATTAGATTCATTGTAGGTGGTGGCTATCTCTAGCATTTTAAACCAATTGAGAATTGCTTCGAGTTACATTACTTATATCTTGTTGGTTTAGTTTCGTTGGATGATTAATCTATATCTCACTTAATCTAATTGATCATCCTATTACAAGCTCTAAGGTTTTGCCTTAGACCTTGTCATATGCCTTGAACTAATTATCAACTCATACTTGTAAAATGTGACATCGTTGGTGAATTGGTAATGTCTTGTTTATGCTCCTTGGTTTATACTGTACATCTATTGGAAGCATTTTCCTTTGAATCCAGTCTATTGCACATTATCTACTATTTAAGTAGATTCATTGGCTAAGAGCTGAGCACATATATTGCTATTGTCATATGATATATCATTTATGGTGTTTAAGCTTGTTTCACTAAGTGCATGTTACTTCAATAATTTATCAATTACATAAAGATATCGTACTTAGCCTAAATAACTCCAATTTATACATATTCCATCTAGACTTTAATGTAATGTCCTCTTCTAATTAAGCAAAACACCCGCTAACCTACTTAATTCCCATAGGTTCGAGTGGGTATTGCATAAGAGGGAATTGACTCAGGCCATTTGGTACTTAGAACAGATCGAGACATTCATTCAGTATTAAAGTCATCAGTCGGATAAAAGAAGCCTTATTTCTTTAGGCTTAAAAGTCAACATCAAATTAGAATTGCATGCATGCAAAAGTGAAACATAAACCCTAAAAGTAACATGCAAACCCTAAAAGCGCATGATGATCTATTTAAGAAGGGTTATTGGACTAAAGGAGCGATCTATTATTATTATTGTTGATTTGGAGCTTTTGAGCAGCAACACAATGTGCAACCGCGACAGTTGGGGTTGAAGACGAGGTCTTCAGCTAACGAGGGTGCGGCAGTGCAGCTATTTTCCCTAGTCTCTTTCAGGATAGACCATCCAGGCTTATCAACAGCATTCATCGTATTCATCCATATCCAGCGACTTAGTATCCACCGGAAGATTATTTGCAGGTTCATGTGTGTCGTTGGGGATTTAGCTGGAAAACCCCAAGGTATTCATTGGGTCTCTAAATCTCAGTCTATCTTCCGCATGTCAGCATCATCTTCATCATCAAGGTCACTCTACTGCCTTGAGTGACTATCAGCCATCAGTATGCTCATGCAGAGCAGTTATCAGCAGATCTGAGAGGCTGAGGGTGTGAGCACCAGACTGGTAAACCAATTCGCTAGGGCTCTTGGTGAGGTCAAAATCTTTGCATGCTCCAGTCATTCTCTCCGACACGGGAAGATCTACATCCCGAAAAATTCTCAGCCCCATCAAGCACCTCCTTCGCCAAAAAAGTCACCTTTAGCTGAGGAGAGGGTTGCATGCTGTCGGGCGGTAACACCGGGAAAGAAGCATCGTTACTTCACCAATCCAGCTCTATATGCATGCATCTTATATCTGGAGTATCATCAGCTTGATTATCAGTGGTAAGTGTTCACCTTCTTCCTGTAAATCTTTGCCCTAGTTCAGCTATAATTTAGGGCCATTAGCCCGGCACCTTGCATGCAAATTTATATTCAGTATTCTTACACATTTTGAGAGTACAAGTAAAGCCCTAGAATAGTGAAACAATAGAATATCAATATTTGGGATATTACATTTAAATAATCAATTCATTAGGGACACCCCCCAGGCTTTGTGGATTAGAGTATTAGGCCTAAAGTGAGAGGTTGTGAACCTTGAGGCGACAATGACACCTAACCTTCATTGCCACTTGCCTTCTAGGTTATGGTAGTGGGTTGAGACTTTTTCCCACTCATGTACAGGTTAGGCAGTAACAAGTCTAGACCTTGTAGGAGGGATGTTTTGTGCACGATGACATTTAAAACATATTAAAGTGACTTTATGGGGCATTAAACATTATCTAAGGCGGATTCTACATATTTGGAGGCATTTTTTCACCCTTGAGGCATATTTGGGGCATTACACTTTGTTTGAGGCAATGTTCTACATATATGGAAGAGAGACTTTTGTATGGAGCCATCCCATGTAGCATAATTGATATGGTCTAAACCATTAGACAAAGAATAAAGGCATACTCTACAAAACTAGGATGATGACATGTGGCAAGCGGACCTATCCAAAAATGAATGAGGTCCCATGTCAAAATTGGACTTATAAGCCTAATGAAGATCAAATGAAGCATCACTTTCAGTCATGAAGTGGAGTGCTAGGATTAATGGGTTCTACAAGAGGTGTGTTGAGGTTTGAGAGACCCTAATCACACATAAAGAAGACCTATGGAGGTGCACCCTAGGTAGGACACTTTCTATGGATTAAAATATTGTTTTCACATCTTTAAATCCTAAATGGATGAAACCCTAATTTTGGATGGAGGAAGGTCTAAATGGAGAAAAGATTCATTTGCTAGAAAAATGGTTGGAGTTGTGGGAGCTGCCCTTCAAGATTAGTTGCAGAGCGCTTCAGAGTGAAGTTAAGGAAGAAGTTCAATGTGAGTTTTTCCATCTCTATTTTTCTCTTGTATGGATCACTGAGGGCTTTGCAAGCATTGCCATTATTTTTGCTGATGAAATAATCTTTGAGGAAGGGTAGTCTTGCTCCAATAAGAAGACATTAGGGTTGGGGTGACCCTCCCTAACTCTTGATGTAACCTTGGATAATTGAAGGAATTTGCTGCTGCAACTTTCTGGTTAGGGCTGTTCACTCCATATATGAGAGTTGTTTTCGCCAAGAAAGAAGATTATGTGTGGCATATTATGGCTCTCTTAATCGTGAGGTGAAATCATATTGAAGGATTTTTGTATTGTTGGTTGCTCATTCTATAAGAAGGCAGTCCTGCTTTGTCTACTTCATTCGTGGTTTCATATGTGGCTATTTAATTAATTATTCATGGTTGTATCTTATTACTTGGCTGTAAATTCATGGTTGTGATGGTGCATCTTGTAGAATGGCTCTCACACATTCTTATATAATCTGAAATTCTATTTTGGAATAATTTTGGCACATCAATGAAAGGTTTAACTATGTCTTCTCCATAATATTCAAAATTTCAAACACTCTTGCTTTTAGATCTTGACTCTGTCACCCAATTGGATAGACTCTGGTCTTGGTCCACCATCCTTTTATTTTAAAGAACATATTGAACATTCTTTTATAGGGTTCACCCCTTTCACCGAAAAAGTGTTAGTTTTTGTACCTAGGCAGATGTTCCCTAGGTGACTTTAATTTTTGCCTAAAGTCACTCTAAGAGGAAAAAAAGGTGACCCTCACATTAAAAGTCACTTAATGAGACTTTATAACAATAAAGTCACTTTTTGATAAATTTAAGTGGGTGAGTGATTTTATTTATGAGAAATAAATAAAAGTGATTTTCACTCTCATTCAATCTCATCCATTGGATTGATTCTTTCTCCACCATTGGATTAAGAAACTCACTTAGGGTAAACAAAAAGCATGAGGGAGGCAAAAGGGTTTTTCACTTTTCATTTTCAGGAGAAGAGAAGAGCTGAGTGAGAGGAGGTTGAGTTGCTGAAGGAGGTCACGATTTTCCAGAAGAAGAAGTGAGACTGCTGCACAGAAATCGAGAGACATTGATGCACAGAAATCGAGGTGCTTTACCCTTCATTTATTGCTGGTGTTTTGCACAAGAATCGAGGGAAGTACGGCCTGCATTTATTGCACCGTACGGTCTGCATTTAATGCCCAGAATTCGATGTACGGCCTGTAGGTACGGGTTCCATTAATGCTGCACGGTTTTTGAGGAAGGTACGGCCTGGTTAAATGCTGTATGAACAGCATTAAATTTCAGCAGAGATATCAGTGTACGGTCTACAATTTTTGGCACAAAATTCGAGGAAGAAGTACGGCCTGTGTTGCTGCTGTACGGCTGCATTTATTGGCACGGTTTTCTAGGAGATGTACGGCCTGTTACTGCTGGACATTTGCATGTGATTTTTGCACAGAAAAGAAGATGGGTGTTTGGCTGATTTGCTGAGCACATTTTCCAGACTTTGAGATAAAGTTTGCCGGTGGAGATAAGTTGTATTTTTCCACTATTTTTCTGTCCTGTACTTTGCTGAAGAATAATAAAAACCTCTCCTCTCTCTGACTGGTTTTCCCCGTGGGGGTTTTTCCAGGGCTGATTAGCCAAAATCCTCTGAGTCAAATTTATGGTGTGCATGTTATTTGTTTCAGCCTGTTAGTATTTGATTTTACCGTGTGTTTAAAATTGTTCGGCAATTTTTAAGTAGCTTCAAGCCTATGCAAAACCGGCTGAAGTGAAAAACACAAATTGTTCATTTAAACCAGCAAGCAGTAAATCTCAGTTTTTCAACATGGT
>LPNX010822913.1:0-71011 GCA_001517045.1 Pseudotsuga menziesii
TTATTAGGATATTTAACTGAGAGAATAACAAGCACAACAATCAAACACAAGAGACAATGAACACAGTGTTTTTCCTTGGGGAAACCATAAAGGAGAAAACCTCGCAACTTCCTTAGAGATAGAATCAGCACCAAAACAGTAAAAGCCCAAAGTAGTAATTGATCTCCTGACAGCAGTAAGCTTCTTCTTATCTAGCCTCAGTGTCTTCTCCGTCCTCAACTATGCACTACACTTGAGTGTGTATGAGTTGTGTCCTAAATAGAGAGTCTAGCTCTCTATTTATACTAATGCCAACATGACTAAAACCCTACTAGGGCCGACCTCTACTAGGAGATTCTAATAACCCTAGTGCCCCAGAACTGTGGGGACTTTAACCCTTAGACAATCGGAGGGTTACCCACAATGACTTGACATGACTTGTTTACATTATTGATCCTCCCAATCGAAACATCGGGGCATGACAACATGACTCAATTACATTATAGATACATCCCGAAATAAACATCAGGTTACAATACATAAGATACATAGATTAATACATTCTGAAGTTACAAATACATCAACACTCCCTCTTAACTAGGAAGTTATTCTTTCGACACAATTTTCAGCACTGGTCTTCTTCTCTGTATCAACTGGATCATCTCATCATCTGCATCTTCAAGTCTTCTTAGTCTTCAAGTCATCTTTGTCTTCAAGTCATCTTTATCTTTGTATCTGGATCATCATGGGACATCATCACTGGATCTGGATCATCACTGGATCTGGATCATCACTATTGGATCATCATCACTTGATCTGGATCATCACTGCTAGATCATCATCACTGGATCTAGATCATCACTCGATATGGATCATCTCAGCTGGATCATCATCACTGGATCTAGATCATCACTGGATCTGGATCATCTTGGGTGCTATCTCATGGTTCTTCTCATCACAGGAATTTTTACAGATCCATCCCTTTTTCATGCTGGTTGTAGGCCTAGCCTCCATGTAGGTCTTCTTCAGCATATCTGACCTACTCATTAGAATGGTCCGTCCAGCACTTACATCTGACCTGCTCGTCAGAAAGGCACACCCAACACTCACATCTGATCATGTAGGAACCAATCCTATAATCATATCAGAAAGGCCCAGCACTTATATCCACCTAGTGAGGAAACACATCCCATTACTGATGGAAGGGCTCAGCACTTACATCCACCCAGTGAGGGAACACATCCCATTACTGATGGAAGGGATCTGCACTTACATAAACCCAGTGAGGGAACACATCCCATTACTAATGGAAGGGCTCTGCACTTAAATCCACCCAGTGAGGGAACACATCCCATTACTAATGGAAGGGATTTGCACTTACATCCACCTAGTGAGGGAACACATCCCATTACTGATGGAAGGGCTCTACACTTACATCCACCTAGTGAGGGAACACATCCCATTACTGATGGAAGGGCTCTGCACTCATATCTGATCATAATGGAATACATCCTAGCAATCATATCAGAATGGCCCCCAGTCCTCGACTGACCTACCTGGTAACTGACTAGGTGCCTCCATTCTCCTAGATAATGGTAGTTGCCCTTACATCCGACCTGCTCGTCGAAATGGCCAACACTCACATATGACATGGGAGGAACTTAATCCTTTAGCTATGATAGAATGGTTCAGCCCTTACATCTGATCAAGTGGGAACACATCCCTCTGTCACATCAGAATGGCTTCTCAGTCCTAGACTGAGTTTTCCTAGTAGCTGACTAGGTGCCTCCATTCCCATAATGGTAGTTTCCCTTACATTTGTCCCACTCGACAGAATGGCCAGCACTCATATCTGACATGGAAGGAACCAATACTCTCACCATGACAGAATGGCTCAGCCCTTACATCTGACCATGGAAGGAACCAATCCTCTCACCATGTCAGAATGGCTATGGGTCTCATCACTTTCTCTTGGAGGAAACCTTGATTAGGAGAACACCAAGCTTCTCCCTGAAGTACTCGAAATTCATCCTAGCCAATGGCTTCATCAATACATCAGCTAGCTATTCCTTCATTGCAGCATATTGGAGCTTCACTGCTCCCCTCTGCACCATATCCCTGATATAGTGATACTTGATCTCGATATGCTTCGACTTGTCATGGAACACTGGATTCTCTAACAACTTCACGCAACTCTAGTTGTCACAATGTATACAAGTAGCATCCAACTGGAGATCAAATAAATCAGACAGTAGCTTCCTTAGCCATACTACCTCACAACTAGCTGAACAAGCTGCCACATACTTTGCTTCAGCTGTACTCAGTGCCACACGGGATTGCTTCCTACTAAACCAAGAGATCACACCTAATCCCATACTGAAGCAACACCCTGAAGTGCTCTTCCTATCAATGGCACTGCCTGCCCAATCTGAATCAACATAACCCTCCAAGTTAATCTTCTGATTTGCATCATAATTGAGACAATAATCAACTGTACCCTTCAGGTACCTCAGAATATGCTTTGCAGCAATCAATTGAACATGTCTCGGACCTGTCAGGAATTGGCTCAAGGTGTTCACAGCAAAGCAATTATCTGGTCTCGTGTTCATCAAGTACATCAAGGACCCAATCATCTGACGATACATTGTAGCATCAACCGAATCTGATGAAGCATCATTCAAGAGCTTCAGGTTCGATGCCATAGGTGTGGCCATATCCTTGCAGTAAATCATCCCAAACCTCTTCAGAATCTCTACTGCATACTTCCCTTGTCCAAGGAAGATTCCATCTATACTCTGCCACACCTCCATACCTATAAAGTTATGCATCATTCCCAAGTCCTTCATTTTGAACTCAGCAGCAAGCTTTCTCTTCATATCAGCAATCAACCCATCCCTACCTATCACAAATAGATTATCTACATATAGTAGAAGCATCACTCGATTTCCATCTTCAACCTTATAGTAAAGGTTGGAATCTGCTTTACTCTTGGTAAAGCCCAAACTGGATAGAAAGCTGTCAATTCTATCGTACCAGGTCTTGGGTGCATGTTTCAAACTATATTGGGATTTCTTCAATCTGCACACATGAGATTCCCTATCATGAGTCACAAAACCGAGTGGCTGCTCTACATACACTTCCTCTTCCAGTACACCATTCAAGAAAGCAGTCTTGACATCCATCTGGTGTATCTTCCATTTCATCACTACAGCTAGAGCAAGTACCGATCTGATGGAAGTGTATCTGCCTATAGGTGCAAAGGTTTCTTCATAGTCTATTCCTTCTTTCTGAGAGAAACCCTGAGCCACAAATATTGCTTTATATTTTTCAATGCTACCATCTGCAGCATGCTTGATCTTGTAGATCCATTTGGAAGTTACAAATGACTTCCCTTCTGGTCTTGGGACAACATCCCAAACATCGTTCTTCATGATCGATTGGTATTCTTCGATCATAGCATCCTTCCATTCTTTCCATTCTGCTGCTTCTTCATAACTGGAAGGTTCTTTGCCAATGAAATCACACAGTAAAGCTACATATCCAGGGCAAGATCTGGTCCTCTTTCTTTCTCTGTGATTCTCTTATGGAGCCCCATATCTTTCCTAACCTTGGATAAGTTCTCGTACCCAAGTAGTTTCCTCTTATGAGGATTCTTCTCCAGAGGTGGATCTACAAGTCTTTGTGGTTCTTCAAAATCTCGATCTTCTTCTTGAGTTTCTTCATTCATGGTTGTATCATGAATTCTGGGTGCTTCTGCTTCTTCAGGTTATTCAGCAGGGCTCTTTCTGGATTTGTTGTAAGCTGTTTCTTCATCAAATGTCACATCCCTGCTAATGTCAATCTTCTTGTATCCTAGGAAATATATTCTGTAAGCCTTTGAGCTTTCAGATTATCCTACAAATATACCCTTCTTTCCTGAAGGATCTAATTTTGTTCGCTTCTCTTTTGGAATGTGTATGTACACAAGACAGCCGAATATTCTGAGATGGCTGACTTCTAGTTTCTTTCCAGAGAAGACTTCTTTGGGAGTCTTGTTCTCGAGTACTCTATGTGGAGTACAGTTCTATACATACACCGTTGTTCTAGCAGCTTCCGCCCAAAGATGCATAGGAAGGTCTTGATCATGAAGCATTGCTCTTACAGCTTCCATGATAGTTCTATTCTTCCTCTCTGCAATCCCATTCTGTTGTGGATTATAAGGAGTGGAAAACTCCCTCTTAATCCCTGATTTTTTGCATAGCTCTTTGAATTCATTTGAAGTGAATTCTCCGCCATTATCTAATCAAAAAGTCTTGATCTTGTTTTCAGTGTGGTTCTCGATCAAGGCTTTGAATTCCTTGAATTTGTTGAATGCTTCTTCTTTGTTCTTCATGAAGTAAACCCCATGTCTTCCTAGAAAAATCATCAATAAAAGAAACATAGTATGCATACCCACTTAGTGAGTTTGATGACATAGGACCGCATACATCGGAGTGGATGATTTCTAGGATTCCTTTGGCTTTGCTTTCGCTGATAGGAAATGTCTTCTTTGTATTCTTTCCTTTCGCACATCCTTTGCAGACCCCATCATGTTTTGTTTGGAATTCTAGAAGACCTTCAACAGCTTTGCTTGCAATAGGTAGTGCTCTGTAATGCACATGTGCAAGCCTTCTATGACAAAGTTCACTTGACTCTACTGTGTCATGGACCAAGGCTTGTTCTGGGTGGCCCTTCAATTTGTACAAGCCTCCTTCTTGTTCTCCAATCACTACTGCATCATCGATAGTCTTTCCTCTTGGCCACATGATGACTTGACCATCTATGAATGCAACCCTCATTTATTTTACATCCACTGCTAATATAGAGAGAAGGTTCTTCTTGAGTCCTGGCACAAACAATACTTCTTTCATTGTTAGAGACTTTCCAGAGTCTAGTTTATAGGAAGATTTCCCACTACCTTTTATTGGATATTGGTAGTCATCTCCTAGCTTCACCTTGTGAGGTGATTCATGTTCTAACAGTCTCACAAAGGATTCCTTGAATCCAGTCATATGTTTGGAAGCCCCACTCTGTCTATAAGCCAATCATCACTTCCATGAGTAATGTTACCTGTGAGAGCAGAGATCAAAACATATTCATCTTCTCTTGAAGAATCTTCACTTTCATATCTGGTTCTTTTCTTGGATGGTTCATCATCCTCTGCAGCATGAGCATGATGTCTTTGTTTGTTCCCCTTCTTATGAGAGTGAACCTTGTTCTTAGGATAGTCTTTTCCGAAGTGTCCTCTTTCATCACATGTATAACATCCCATTTTAGATAGGTCTCTTCTAATGTTATCTCTATGATTAGGATCCTTACCTTTGGAGTAATGAGGTCTTCTTCTACCTTTATTGGAGTGAACTGTGAGAGCTTGATCTTCACTACCCATCTTCTCTTCTCAAGCTACTATCCAAGCTTTTTCTTGAGAACATTCTTCCCAAAGTCTACTGAATTTGACTAACTTCTTTCTGGCACAGATTCCTTGAATGAAAGAGGCCCATGTCCTAGGGAGACCATTCAAGGTTTTCACCACAATCTCTGCATTCTCCACTTCTTCATCTACATCTTCTAATTGTTCCTTGATCTGAGAAACCCTTGTGAAGTAAGACTGGATGGTCTCTGCATTCTGAATCTTCACATTCTTCAATTGATTCCTTAGAGTCATCTTCCAGTTTATGTTCTTTCCTTCAAACAATTTGGTTAGGGCATCAAACATAGCTTTAGGTGTCTTGAGAGAGGACACCTGTGGGATAAGGTGATCCTTGATAGAATCAGCAATGATCCTCTTTTCCATAAACATATTCTTCTTATGTAAGGCCTTTGCCTCATCTCCCTCTAGAACTAGAACCTCCTCATGGATGTAGGAGTCTAACTCATTTTCTTCCAGGACCAGGGAGATCCTATACTTCCAGGCTTGGAATTTATTAGCTCCCTCAATCTTTTCATTAAGCTTGGTATGATGAGACATCTTTAAACTGAGAACCTCAAATGGAAGTACAAAAGACTTAGATCTTACCAGGTCAAGATGTCAGATTTGGATTTGGAGCTGAAATCCCGCAGTACTGGATCAGGAGCAAATTAGGGTTTTGCTTTTCCAAACTTCTATCCACCCAAATGCCTTGAAATTTATCCCTAACTTCGATTTTGGGGAGGAGATCAATCCAAGCCTCGGCTCACTAAAAAATTCCTCTTCTATGAAAAGCCCTAATTTTTGGCAGTAGTGACAAGTCCAAAACTGAAAAACCTTAGAATTGGATTCTGCTTCGATAGAAATATACGCCCTAAGGAGGAGAGTTATTCCACCTTAATTTTTCTGAAAATATGTGGAGGAAGATCCACAAACTAGGAATCCCTAGTTCCCATAGTTGCACGGTGTCTTCTTCTCAGGTTAGCTCTGATACCATGTTAGTTTTTCAACATTAAGCTAGCATTATTAGGATCTTTAACTAAGAGAATAACAAGCACGGCAATCAAACACAAGAGACAATGAACACAATGTTTTTCCTCATGGAAACCATAAAGGAGAAAACCCCGCAACTTCCTCAGAGATAGAATCGGCACCAAAACAGTAAAAGCCCAAAACAATAAGTGATCTCCCGACAGCAGTAAGCTTCTTCTTGTCTAGCCCCAGTGTCTTCTCCTTTCTCAACTATGCGCTACACTTGAGTGTGTATGAGTTGTTTCCTAAATAGAGAGTCCATCTCTCTATTTATATTAATCCCGACATGACTAAAACCCTACTAGGGCCGACCTCTACTAGGAGAGTCTAATAACCCTAGTGCCCTGAAACTGCAGGGACTTTAACCCTTAGATAATCGGAGGGTTACCCACAATGACTTGACATGACTTGTTTACATTATTGATCCCCCTGATCGGAACATTGGGTCATGACAACATGACTCAATTACATTATAGATACATCCCAGAATAAACATCAGGTTACAATACATAAGATACGTAAATGAATACATTCCGAAGTTACAAATACATCAACAAGCAAGGTGCTCACTTTGCTCAGATTCACTGGGAAACTCACTCTGCAACTCAACTCTACAACTCTGCAACTCAACTCTACAACTCTGCAACTTAACTTGAACTCTGCACAATGGTGTATTTTGACCATGTCAAGCCCCTTCTTATAGCATCAAGTCAATCCATACTCATCATTACCAAATCAATGCGATCATCATGACCAAAACCACCACTAACGACCTGAATCTATCAGCGATCATGTCAATTCAACGGTCGGATCGACCATAAATGCGCCTCACTTCAACAAGTGTCGTCAGTTAACTGCTTTTAGTTTTCTTCACTTATTTTTTATTTGACTCTATATACAGCCTTGTGTTCGTTGCAACCTGACCTCCCAACTTCGCTACTAACTCCTACTCTTGCGCATCCACTTCCCCTTGGTGCACCATCCTTCCATCCATCATCCTACCTATATATATATTTTTTTCATGGTGCAGTGCCTCAAGCATTGTACGTTTATGGGCCTGTTCTATAGGACTTCAACCTGCTTCCATTTACTAACTTAGGCAGCATCACTCCATCCAACTACTATAGTTGAACTGCACCTCCTGAAGTAATGGAGTTAACAAGATATGGACCTAACCAATGCATCTATAACTTACATGGATGCTTCATGAACTTGATGTCGTACAATAGCACCAAATCTACTTGCTGAAACTATTTATTCTTTATGTGGCGATCATGCCAAGACTTCTATCGATCCTTCTCGATGCGCTGATGAAAACCCACAAAAAACCAATCTTCCTTGAGGTGAACTAACTGGTTTAATCATTCTTCTAGAGTTGCTTCATCATCCATGCTCGTCGCTACAACAATGCATAGACTCGGAACAATGTACTCCATAGGCATGACAACAACTTGCCCATACACCATGTAAATGGGGTTCATCCCGTCAATCTCTTACAGGTGTTGGGATATTCCCATAAGACTACTAGAATCTTCAAATCCTATTCATCTTAGTTTGCATTACATACCTTTGTAAGTGCATGCTCCAACACTTTGTTGAATTCTTCCACTGTCTCGTTCACCTACGGATGATACAGAGTACTCTTCTTATGTTGTATCTGCATCTCCTCCTTCAACATGCTTACCGTGTGATTGATGAAGTGACTTCCTTAATCTCTCATCAATATTCTTGGACATCCAAACCGAGTCACAATGGTGTCAAATAGGAACCTCGTTGTTGTCGCAACGGTGAAATCCATTACTGGTGTGGCCTCTGCCCATCTTGTCAAATAGTCTGTCACTGTAATAATATATCATTCCCCGGTTCTCTTCCCAGGTGGGTTGATTGGTCCCATAAATTCCACAACCCATTTATCAAATGGATGCAATGCCACTTGAGGTACCAGCAACATCTCATCCCTCCTCGATGGTTTTCCAGTTCGTTAACAGACATCACAACTTTGTGCATAATTTGTCGCATCATTATGAAGAGTGGGACACCAAATCCCTGCGTGAAGTACCTTTCTTGCAATAGCTCGACCTCCATAGTTTCCACCAACAACTCCCACATGTGCCTCTGCTAAGATCTTCCCTTGTTCATGTGGTAGGACACATCGCCACAAGATCTCATTTGGTCCTAGTTTATATGGTTGTCTAGTGATCAACTGGAAATCTGAGGCCTTAACAACCAACTGCTTCTTCTGACTTGTCATAAGGTCCTCTGGTGTGGTTCCTGTCACCAAAAACTGAATGATTTGATCATAGTAATCATCGTCCATGTCGAATTTGAACAACTGCACATCTGGATTTCCATATTCAATGTTTGTTGTCTCTTCACCTGTCTAAACTTGAGATAAATGATCAAGGCCATCATTCAAGCAGCCTAGCTTCACAATTATCTCAAAATCAAACTCCTAAAAAATAATTAGTCAACGGCATATATTCCCCCCTAACACAGGCTTATTGACTAGGTACTTTAAAGTAGAATGGTCTGTAAACATCTTGAAATTACCTCCCAATAGGTAATTCCTAAAATTCTGTAGTGCAAATACCATCGCCAGACCTTCCCTCTCTGTGGTGGTATATTTTTTCTCTGCAGACGGCAGCTTTTGACTGGTGAAAGCAATCGGTTGATCTAGATCTCCCTCTCTTGGTTGTGCAAGCACCACTCCTAGTGCAACAAATGATGAATCCACATGAACATGGAAATCCTTGGTCCAATCAGGAAAAACTAGAATCGGTGTAGAATCCATCTTGTCTTTTAGTGTGTTGAAACTTCCTTGACACTCTTGACTCCATACAAATGTTGCATCTTTCTTCAACAATTTTTCCATCATCGTTGTGATTGCAGCATACCCTCATATGAACTTGCAATAATACCCTGTGTGCCCCAACATCGTTGTAAGCATATTCACATTTGTAGGTGGTGGTAAGCTCAAAATGAGCACAATCTTTGTAGAGTCAACTAACAGTCCTTGCAAACAATGTAACCCAACAACATCCTGAAAGGAGTACAGAAAATACACTTCTTTGAATTTAGCATGATCTGATGTTGTCGGCATCTTTCTAGCATCAGTCGTAGGTTTCTAGATGGTCTCTAATCAGTTCGTAGAATGTCCAGTCATCCATATAGACTTGTAGGAACTTTTGAATAAAGTCCTTGAATGAATCGAAAACAACCCGAGAAAATACTGTAGGTTCATTCTTTAACCCAAAATGCATCACAGTGTACTGAAAACAACCCCATTCAATAACAAATGTGGTCTTATATCGATCTTCTTTTGCAATCCTTATCTGGTGATATCCAGAAAATCCATCCATGAAAATACAGCTTATGTCCACCTACTCCTTCTAGAACTTCATCAATGAATGGTGTCAGAAATGGATCATGCATACATGCATCATTCAATTTTCTCAGGTCAACAAAAATCCAAACCTCACCCATTTTCTGATCTAATACCACCATGGAACTGATCCATTATGATTCTTCAATCGACTCAATTATTCCACCATCCATCATCCTATCAAGATCAACTTTTACCCTCTCCTTATATCGTGGATTCAAGGGATATGGCCTGTGCCTTACTGGTTTTGCATCTAGTTTCAATGGGATCTTCATCTCTCCTAAATCTCCCAAAATCCCCTTCATTTCAGAAAACTTCGTAGGGAACAAATCTTGGAATTCATGAAACAAGTCTATAATATTTTCCATGTTTTCTTCGTCCCAATAGTCTCCAACACTAGGAAACTTTGGGTTCTCCTCAGTCCCAATGTTGAACTTCCTAATCTTCAAAGGTTTATTCATTCGATCCATTGGTACATCTGGTGCTGCAACATCCCGACTCCCTTCTGTTTCCAAAATATTGATATTTCACAGATCATCGTCGTCATCTGGTCCTCTAGTCACATTATAACATTCCATCATCGATTGCATGTGACAATGCACATGCAGGTCCACTTGATATGCAATCAGCACTACCTTCATAACAACATCGTGGATGAGCTGCAAGGAATTATGAACATCTGGATTGGCATCTGCAAAATTGAAGGTGTGAGTAAAGAAAACTGTCAACTCCTCCTGGGTAGTGATCTCTCTGCACAACTCAGCTGACATATACCAAGATTGTGGCATTTCATCCAATGTGTGGACAAAGGCATGGATCCACTCATCCTTTGGCCATGATGCCCACAAGGTCTGACACTCAATCAGATGTTCACCAGGACTTTCGACCATCATACTTTCCAGGATGGTACACTTCTATATCTCCAAAGTGCACTATCATCAATCTTCGACATTGCAACCGTCTAGTGATCGACTTCTTATTGGTCTCCCACCAGCATGTTCGAGTAGCCTTCAATCATTCCTCCAATTCCAGCAACCGCTATGGTTCTGACACCTTATCTTTGAATTCAAAAAGAAATTTAGATAACTCAGGCAGTTCTTCATAATTTGGCAACTCAATGGTCTCAGTCGCAACCTGACACAACAAATGTGTAATCAAGCTACACTTTCATAGTGATACTTCATGCAATCGGTTCTACCAGTTTTCTAGAGCATCATTAAAGTCAAAAGACCAAAAGCTAGCACTACACCAACCACGTTCCCCATGAGCAATCGAATGTACATAATATTCTGAAATATTGTATGCATGATCCCATCCTATAACAACTTCATCTTTCACTGACTCAATATACCTTCGCCCTTCGTTAGGATCCATTAGAGCAATGACTCTGATGTCTTGATTCTCAAATGTCATCCCGCATTTCTTAAAATTGATCGCTACCATGATATCGTTGGCCCATCTAATCCTAGTAATGTGGGATAGGATCCTCCACCATCAACAACTTCAATCACATCAAAATCAGCATAGGTATTCATTCCTTCCACTTTGACAGTAATGTGTGGAACCCACCTTATTGGTGTTACTCTAGCCTGGTTGGCTAGTCGCAGCTGCATAGGAAACTAGCTCAGCATTGGGCTCCCCATATTTTGACATGTTTGTCTTTTCAAAATATTAACATCTAAGCCTAGATCCAAAATGACTTAATTGGCCTCATAGTCCCCAATCTGAATATTTATGTACATTTATTTCCTCGTCTTCTTCTTATGCAAATAATTCATCGTGGAATCCTTCCACCCCTTAGCTGGTAAATGCACTAAAGTCTCAATATCAACAAGAGAATCGTGATCTCTTTCCAATGAAAAGAAACTTTCAAAGAAGTTCTGCAAGGTACCATGCCGTCACAATGGTCCTGCCTCCAAAGTGGAATCAAAAGTAGTAGGTGTTTCATAAATAAGTGACTTACCAGGATTCCTTCCAATCACATCATGTCCTTCAAAAAATGTGTGTTTCTTAGAATCGATGTCGAACTGCACCTTCTTATTCCCAACCAATCGAATTTGTGGATGTGAGCTATCTTCTCCTGTCGTTGCACCTCCATGAGTGATGACTGCAATGTCTGTGTCCTGGGCTTCACTGAGATCATTCTAGCAGTTGATCCCTGACTCTAGTTCAATGGTGGATTCATAGGTTGATTCACATTCTGATTTGTATTCTGGTTCTGAATTGAAACTTGGTTCTGATTAAGAATTTGGTTCTGAATTGGAATTTGGTTTTGGTTTTGATTCTGTAGGTAGTTTTGGTTCGGCACTTGATTATGGTTTTGTAACTGATTTTGATTCTGCAAAGGATTCTGATTCTGGAATTGTGGAACATTTTCATCCTGCCATCTCGCGATCAACTTTGGACAGTTCTCAATTCTATCATCAATCGTGGTACAATACACACACAAACACTGCAACTATGGGCAATCTCTGTGGTAATGACCCAATACACCACAATTATAACATTGGATAGGTATGCGACCTCGTCCTCCTCCTCAACCAGAACCTTCATTCCCTCCTTTGAATCCTTCGTGGAATCCTCCTTGCTGCCGATACTGCGACTGATTTACTTGTTGCTGCAGGAGATTCGGTTGTTACTGAACATAGTGTGGCTACTGCGGAGCCATCTGCATCTAGTTATACTGTGGTTGTAGCATGAACTAATGTTGTGGTATAAACTACATCTGTGGTTGTGGTACATACTATGGTTGAGGTGGTTGCAGCTGTGGTTGTTGTACTTCTCCCTTCACATAGTACGAGTCATATGTTCTTTCCCAAAGTAGTTCATATGTGTGACAGTCTTTATCTTCATGCCCTACAGATCGAAAAAATGAGTAGTATAGTTTCTTTGGCTTTCCCACCATCTTCTACATGTATCTGCACTCTTCATGTCGATTCCCATATACTTGAAAAATACGACACCATGGTACGTTTCCACAACTCAATGGGTTCGGTGCTCCAGACAAAAGATAGTTTCTAAAATATGGGAAAGTAGCCTTAGTATGTCCATCTGTGCAACATCGAGTACACCAGATATCCTCACTTTTTTCTTTTCCATTATTAATATGTTGCAACTGAAGCATCAAGTTTTCCAACTGCGTCTGAATTTGGCTCATGCCAACTACATTTTCTCCAATAGGTGAAGCTTCCATCTTCATTGCGATCTCTAGATCCTCGCTTTGTGTCACAATCTTCTGTTGCATCAGTGGTAGTTTTATATGAGTTATAAATGTTACAATAAATCACTCTTTGCATTCAATGTCACTCATCTCAAGGCTAACTCTTTCCATTAGTGTCTTGAATATTTGATCAAAATCCCAAATAGTCTCATTGGGATAATGCTTAATTTCCTTATGTTCTGTAATGTACTGCGCTTCAGAATTTGGTTTTCTAAATTATTCAATAAGTCCTCTCCTGACTAGTGCCAATTTATTCATTGGGGTCCCCTTAGGAACTTCTACAAATTTCATATACCAATCCAGCGCGCGACCCCACAGGGTTGTCTCCAATTGGCCCTTCTTAGCATCATCATCTACAGTTTTTCTAACAATCCATACTGCCTCGCACAAGAAATAGTACTATTATGGATCCTTAGTCCTGTTCCCATGGAATAAAGGTAACTTTGCCTCGTCTCCTACCATCCTAGGCCTTCATCCTATAGATGTTGATCTACTACTAGAATTCTACCAGCACGTTGGACAAGTTGGTGTTGAATTTTTGTTTCTCCCTGATTGCGATCTAGTGCATGGAGGTGTGGATACATTGATGTTGGGGGTTGATCTTACCTCTACCTTGGGCATAGCCTGGTCATCCTCTTCATCATTGTAGGAACGCTTCATCACATGTGGTATTCCTTCACAGTCTTGCATTTCGAACGTAGCAGGACCTCCCCCTGTCCTTTTCCTCTTTTCATGTCAAAACCTTTCTCCTCCTCTCATAAGACCACTTTCTTCTTCGACTTCCCTCATAGTCTTGTCGAAACTTGCACCCATCTACCCTGTATCATTCCATTCGTCTCCCCCCTTTCTTTTCAGTATCCATAGCCCCCGCACACTAGATTTATACTAATCAAGATGCATGTTCAATATTCCTTTTTCATAAACAAGCATCTTAATTGACAATTGAAAAGACAATAAGAACCTACCTTTGGGTCCATTGAATAATTCTCTTTCTACTCCATTGTTGGACTTAGTAGTGTCAAACACAAACTCGATGATATATCCTTCCAATATGTTGTCCAACAAGACTTCGACAACTTGCGATGCTCTGTTGTTGATTTCCTACAACTCCTGGATCAACTCATGGGTCCAGGATGTTGGCTCTCCTCCTTGGAAATTTTTCATGCGATAGGTGAATCACGTCAACCACTTGTACAAGATGATCAAGAATTCAAAGGAAAAATACTCATGTGGACTGTCATGTATGTATCTTACCAACCACTTGTCAATTGTCAGTCTAGGGTTCTAATTTTCCTTCTCAGCAAATTCTCATAGCTTCTGGTCAAACCAATCTTGTATTTTTGGTCTAGTCGGATGCCACATATCCTCCCCTCGGCTGCAACAAGGTCCCAACAAAAGAACCATTTGTTGAAACAACCCCATCCAACAAACCAGTTGACATGGGTTCCCACTTTGTCGATGGCCAAACCACCACGATCTCCCTGACCACCAACCCAGACAGGTTTTACCCCATCTGGCAACACCCGCAGAGCGGATGAAGTATCACCCGAGATGTTAGAGGGAGAGCTGATGGAACCAAGTTTCTGCAAAATAGAGGAGAGGACAATGTGACATCAACTTAGTAGATTAGCACAACATTAACATATCATTTGACTTATGCATTCACACAACCATTCATTATTATCCTTCAATAGATCGCATCATTCAATCATAACTGTAGTAAACATATGATGCGTAAACAGATCCAGCAAGATAACATCGTTTAAAACATGGAAACATCGCATCATATGTCCATGTCGCAAATTCACATACCATTCATCATTGATTCGCAGAGGATAGTAAAACAGTAAAATAGAGAAGAACACAGAGATTCAGATCATCTTCCGTCTTGTCATATTACTTCCGCACAAAATCACAGTTCATAGATTGAGAGATCTCAGTTTAGATACTCAAATATATTCTTCACTCAGCTTGGATTCTTCACTTACAAAAAATATAGATCTCTAACACTTGTGATTCAACATCTACTTATAGGCTTGTGCCTTTACATTCAATGTCCACTTAGGCAACTTCTAACTAATTCTTAACCAATTCTACAAAATAGTGACCAATAGCCACAAAATATGGTCCAAAAATACAAAAGGTGACACAAAGTATATAAAATATTATATTCTTCGCCTTGCACGTCATATTTCACTTGAACGATGTCTTTGAGCTTGCGCAGCCTCCACGATGCTATGCAGCTAACCTATCCCAAACCCCTCACCAACAAGTCATGGAAACACGAAATGAGCATATGGTTACTTGCTATTGATGTGTCCACCAACTTCCTATCATTCCAATTTTGGATTTTTTTTAGAACTAGACAGAGAATTTGCATCTAATGTCAGTTGGTCATTGTTTCAGTTATATGCATTTTGACTAGAAGAATGATTTTGTCGATACTTCGAATCTTAATAGAATCATTACAATTTTAGTTATCATAATATTTTGTAATTATATGCTCTATCTAGATTTATCTTTCTGATCAACTCAATCATTCTCATTATTGTTTTGAATATCATGTGTAATGACTGTAGCGTATAACGCTCAGTTTTTTATTAGAAAGAGTCACTTTTGTATAATATTGGACATGTAATATGGAAAGGACTAAATAGTCAATAATAATAAAGATCTGGATACCATTATCACCTATATTTTATCGCATTCATTCATATATTTATAACTCTACCAATTTTGAATGTTCTGAACATATGATAATTTGTAAATCATACTATGTACCTTTAGAAGGCAGGGCCCCATTCGAGAGATACAAAACTACTTTCACTGTTTTTTCTGTAAGTATCTATTCATTGTGATTGATTTATGCATGTTTTTATGAGTGGTGTGAAACAAATTAGTTTGAAGCAAATTTATGCAATCTACAATTGATGTTTTCTGGATTCTTGATTACTGAATATGATTTTATCATAGAATAGATAAAATATTTTATTAGTTTGCGTTGCGTTCACATTTTCTGGATTTGAACTTATATAGTACATCATAGAATTGATCCTAGTATTTGCTTAGAAAATCCATTTTAGTTTTTAGTTTTACTAGTTTAAATTTGATTCGGAACCAAAGGGACTTAACAACATCATAGCACCATGTTACTGAGTAGATCATTATTTGTGTGAGATCAATAACGCTTGTAACTAGATGAGACCAAGTACCATAGGGTATTTGGGGTTGTTATCCCAACAATTATGGAGTGTTATTTCCCAAATTTATAATATTTCCCACTTGATCGATGAAGATCTGTGTTGATAAGCAGTTTCCTTCAGTAGTATTATCAGCACTTGAACAATGGCCAAGGATCACTTGGATAAAATGCATCTTAAGATTTGGTATTCTTTTTTATTTTTGAAAGTGTGAATCCTTTCTGTTCTCTGTATCTTTTGATTGGATTTTACCTTAAGATAATGACAATTAACTACTGCTTTTAAGTGCTATCTCTGCATGTATAGTGTCCATCTATCACAAGTTTACGTCCTAGGTGGACAATTTAATATTAGGAAATTATTAACCATATAATTTCACTGACATTGTTGGCATCGTTGTTGGGGACGGTATGGAAAGAGCTAGACTAGATTTTTAGTTGTAAACTTTTGATTTGTGTAGTGTGGTGTGTGTAGATGCAATATTTACGACAAAGAAAAGGACCTAATAATAAGAAGAGATAAGAACCTGTTCTACCACCATTGGTGAAAGAAGGTAAGTTTTTCTTCTCTGACATCATCGGTAAAGAACTATCCAAATATTTTTCGAATGTATAGAGATAGAGATAGTAAAGCAATATTTATTTGTAAAACAAATCTAGATTTTCAGATACAAGACACTTCACCCTCCAGTAGTAGTAGTAGATTACCAAGACTCCCTAGTTCACTATGTAAAGGAATATATCCAAACCTCCAAATTTCATCATCTTTTAGAACACCATATACTTCTACTTTCAACTAAATTTCTGGACCCCCCACTACTCAACTTAATTTTAAGATCGAACAAATTACATATATTGGAAGTCTTCCAAAATAAAATTATGGTATACCTCTAATAGAGCCTAGTAGTGTTACAATTATTGAGGAAACAAAAGAAGAAGAGGAAAGCCATTTTATTGGGACACGGATAGAGGATAATAAATCTACCCAAGGGAAAGTTCAAGAAAATATACCAGTATCAGTAACCATAGGAGTTATACCACCTTGTATTTCTCTTGGAAGTAGCCTTGGAGAACTTGTAGCGAAGGGCATGCATCCTCATCAATTTGGGTTGTTGTTGAAGAAATTTACTACAAAATACATAAGAGAAATTTCAAACATAAGACTATGGGAGATAATGATCGCGGATCAAATCATGGGGAAAATGAAAATAGAAACCAAGAAGCAAGGGAATCAACATTTGAATTTCCTATCTTATATACCAATAACACCAAAGGAATTTTCATGAATAATATTCCTCCAACCATTTTACCTAATTTCATGGCATGCCTACTGAAGATCCTGATGCTTTCCTCTTGAAATTTGATATCTTATGTAGGATTTATAATTATAATCAAGATTCTCATAGGACTAAATTATTTGCTTATACCCTAAAGGATTATTCCCTTATATGGCTTATAGGATTGGAATATGATTATATTACTACATGAGATGACATGAAGAAAAAAAATTCTCAAAAAGTATCATGATTACTGCAAAGAGAGGAATGTAAAAGAAGATATTTTCACCATGCAACAAAGAGAGGAAGAGAGATTGGAAGATTTCAAGGAAATATTCTTATCTAATATGTAGAAATATAAGCACATATGTTTGAATGAAGAACTATTAGAACTCTTTTCCTGAAAGGTATTAAATTTTAATTTATAGACATTCTAAAAGTGATGGGTTCCAGTGATGTTTCACAATTTCCTATTGCAGATATTCATGAATTGTGTAGAAGGTATTCAATGAGGACCAAATCAAGAAAAGGAATGTTAAATAAATATAACTACGAAATATATTATATTTTTTATTATTATTTTTATTACCCCTTCCATAGATGTTTTTCCTCCGATTAGGGATGTCATTGATGTATTTGGTCATGTAAAGTGTTGAGGTAAAACCTATGTTGTAAGTTAGGTTAGTAGTACCCACAAAAGTATTATTAAAATGTATTTTTGAGTCTTCCAAGGAAATCCAACCCTAGAAACAATGATAAGTCTTCTCAATTGGTTTATTAGGCCTCTCAGTTGATCAATATAAATAGGAGAGGCACCTCCCTCATTTGGACAAGAAGAACACTCAAGTAGTTGCGCTAGAGAGAGGAGGAGCAGTCCATGTGGGAAAGATGAAGCATTCCAGGATTATTCTTGGGGCCTTATAAGTGTTATTATTTGGGTCTTACATTGTACAGGGTTAAATACTATATCGAGGAATTTTTTTTTGGTTTTCTCCGCCGTGAGGGTTTTCCGGGTTAAATCTGTGTTCTTTTGTGTGGTTGTGCTTGTCTTTCTTTCAGTGATCCTTTTGTATATGGTTATGATGTTATGATGGTAAATGTTCTTAGATATTGTATAATCATTGAAAACTTAAAATGGTATCAGAGACAACATTAAATAAGTATGTGTGCATCCAAAACACTGCTACAGTTCCAGCTACTGAAGATTAGGGTTTCATGCTTGAAAACCCTAGAAAGAAAAAATATTCATCTTGGGACTTTTGCTATAACTCGGTATTGGAGAATTATTGGGATCTGAAATGTTTACATGATGAATATGAAATCCTTATGTACTTTATGTGAAATTTTTAGCCTCGTAATATATATACTTCAGGAGATGTGATTCCTCCAAATCAGAGTTCTAGGATCCTCCAGAATACAGTCATAAAAAAGACACCTAGGGATACTTACTATATCTCGGGATAGGAAGGTCCAAATGAAATTTAAAAAGATGTTGTAGATAGGGCTCAAAATGTATATTATACGGTCATAGTTTGAAACAGTGAGACGTGGAAGTCCGTACAAGTTCGCTATGTTGAACAGTTCTCAAACAAGTCACCTTAGGAAAACTCATACAAGTACCACTTGGAGAATCCAATTGTTACAGCTGATTTTACCACACATGGTGGATCACACATTTATGGCCTTCCATGTCCCTCTACAGACTCTTTGGACCCCATGGACCATTTTTGTACCTTTGATTTTCCAAGATCATCCCTAAAAACATGCATTATTTTCCATACGCGACTTTTAAACCTATTCTTGCGTATATACACGGATATGACCCTCAAACCCGCGTACATCGGGATGTGTGCAAAAGGACTAATAGTTTTGGAGTTTTCCTTGATGTGGATCCGAGTCACTTGTCTCTTGGCCTTCCATATGCCTTGAGATCACTCATATTTGACCTTCCATTAACCCATTGAAGCACTACATAAGGAACCCTTTGGATACATTGAAAGAGGAGGAATTGAAGAGCAAGAAAACTATATTCCATTGTTGTCAGAGCTTATACTTGAATCTGCATCCCTTTGTCCCTTGGAGCACTTTGTGTTCTTCCCAAGCTTGCCTTTGCTTGTGAGCTTACTATTGAGAGATGGAGGACTGAAGTGGTGGAGGCCCAGGTGGAGGACTCAGTTTCTCCAGTTCGCAGACGTGCCAACAGAGGTTGTCACTATTGTAATCTCTAATTTATGTTAATGGAAATATCTTTTCCTGTCCAATAATGTGTATTTAAATTAATATTGAATCCATGGATGCTTTTAAATTCTTATATTTTATTGAATATATATGATAGAGTAGGTCTAACACCATTATATAGCATGCATGTCTTGTTTGCTGAATGTTGAGAGAGAAAATTGCTAATACAAGCGAGAGTGGAAAAGCTCAACGGGGATCTACATCAACCATCCGGAATAAGGTATGTTTCGAGATCATTTAGTGTTAGATGTTTTGTTTCTCTTGCATATGGGAAAGGATTGATTTTTGTGGTTACTCTGTCTATTGTGGTACCCCAAGCCATAGGAAGTTTTCTCTGTAACAGAATTGACAACCATACTGGGGAGTTACTAGTCATTTCCTTTGGGGGTTTTATCGGCATTCAATGTTCTTGAATTGCTCTGATTTCTCTATTTTTTAGTCGGTTCTAGGGGCATGTTTACCTAGTAGTGTCTGATAGGAGTAAATTTTGTCTCAGCTTGTCTATTTACCTTATTTTCTTATCTCTTTTCCTTCCTGTACGCGATTTTTGTCTTCACGGTCGCATGTACACACCGTTTTTACTGGGATATCCACGTATATACATGCGTTTTCTACACACAGTCACATATGCCCTGAGTTTTTCCTTTTTGGGGAAGATTAAGTGTTGATGGGTGAGTTTGGATAATTGTTGAGTCTTCTTGGATGCTTCTGGAGTCTGTATACACTTCTGTTTCTGACCAGAGACACTTTTTAGTTTGAATTTTTTGAGAATGTTCTTGTCATTTCATTTTCTATTTTTTGTTTTGGGATTAGTGCATTAGGTCTCTTTTACCTTAGTGCTTTGCCTGGGTGCTTTCTGATAGTGCTTGTAGATTCTGGGGGTTGTAGAGTCATACTTTTTCTTTATTATCTCATTTTAATTCAAAAAATACAAAAACTTTTTCTTTTTGCATCATTATGCATTGTTGCATTTTTCAGTTTGCATGGTACTTGCATTAGGTTTGCTTGGAGAAGTATTAGTCATATTTTCATATAAGAATGATTGCATATTCATTTGAAGGAAAATTGTGTACTTCATGTAGTAGCATACCCCATTTTTCATTTGACACGGTGCATTTGCATTGATTGTTAGGTGTGCATTTTACTTCTTGTTGCGTCATAACATCATTACTTGCATGACCATTTTCCCTTTTGAGTAATAAGCCAATTAAAATCAACGTATAATAAAATGAATTACACTCTTTTATTTTATAGGGTGCACCAACAAGGTTAGGTTTTAGGATCTTGGAATAGTTCATTGTGAGTAAATTCTCCAACACCACTAAACGAAACATTTATGTGTCTGTCCAGGTGAGAGAGTGAAATTCCTTTATATAATTAGTGTTTCTCAAGATCCTCCTCTTACAAGGGAGTTAAGCACGATGCAGTGTGAGTGGTTATTGATTGGGATGACCCCTGCTCATAACTGAGTAGCACCAGAGATATTTCCAAGATTGCATTCATATCTGGTGGCTCTTTCGAGAGTTTCAAGCTTTGCTACCTTGCCCATACGGTTAATCCCGCCTGCGACTGTCCACCTGAGCATTGATTATATTGACTTGACCTTAGTTTCCTTACCTAGGTTATCGAGGGGGTACTTCACAGAGGTTATTCTGCAGGTGTCCTAGCCAAGTAGGGGTCGGACAGCACAGTCGCTATATGCATTGAAGCTAAGGGCCACTATAATTGGTTATGAACCTCCGCTTGTTGTTTATGGGAGTCTCAAGCCTCTCCTAAAAGAGACATACCTGCTTCATTCGGGAGCCCACATATCCTACCCTTGTTTGCTTGTGATTTGGCTTTACATTGTATAGGTGTATGTTGTATGCATGCTAGTTTGCCTAGGGTTTGCGTAATTAGATAGTGTCTTTTTCATTTTTTGAGTCATTGTGGATTTGGGCGTGGCACTTCTCCGTTCTCATCATTTAGCAAGACTTTCGCCTTCCAGCTCTCCTCCTCTTTTGGGAGAGAGAAACAGACAGTCCAGGCGGACTACTTCTCACATTGATTCACACATGATGGGAGATCACGAGGATGAGATTCTTGAGATGTATTCTCCACATCATGAGGTTGGGGATGTAGATTCTACTCATGCATATGATCCTTCACCAGAAATACCTTCACATTTTGGTTATTATCCCTCATTCACAGGTCGTCGGTATTGGTTACCAAGTGATGAGACTCATCATGAACCCACAAGCACTAGTTATATTCGTTATGGCATGCTTGATATCCCTGCACATGATCTGGTGCATCATGCTAAATCAAAAATTGAACCTAGCACTATGCCTGAGGGCACTCCTATTCCTTTCCATGCGGAGAGATTTGGGAGCACTGTTCACATTGCACCTTCCATCCTGGTGGTGGAAGCTACCTCACATGTCTGTCCTATACCTAGTGTTAGTAGTCATAAGAGGATATCATAACAGAGATGAGTCACCATAGGGAACACCACTTACATCCCTTCACATGTCCCTTCGTTCTCAAACCCTACTCCTTCGAATGCATTTTTGGCAACCCTTCCTCCCCCTCATTCACGTGGTCCTTTGAGTTGGAATATCACTACTAGCCATGTTTGTACTACGACTGCTCGCACGGTAGTATCTCAGAGTCAAGTACCTCCTATTGTCTCGGGAGGTCATATTCCTATTTCTGGATCGTCTCACGGTCCATCGCAAGGAGTTACCCATATCCCTAACTATGGAGCTTCTCATGGGACATCCCATGGGACACCTTATGGAGCTTCTCATGGAAAGTCTTATGGACCACAGTATGGACATAAATATCAACCCTATGGGTATGGGTATCAACAACCTACTTACTCTTCTAATTATGGCTTTGTAGCACTGCATAGTCAAGGTACACCACATCATAATGCTTCCATATTGCAGCCCTACATGGGTAGAATGGGAGGAGGATATTATGGCCAAGACCATGGTATTTACAGTAATCAGCCTTATATGAACTAGAACTATCAGGGCACATGGCATAGGCTGGCTCAACCTAGGCTCCCTTTCCTCACAATGTTGAACTTACCTAATTTATCAAGACTTATGAACGATTCGGTATCTCATGACCCAGCTTGGCCGACTATCCCTAAAAAGCTTCCCTTGGACATTCCCAAGTTCGATAGCAAAGCATGAGAAGATCCTAGTGAACATGTCACTACTTTTCACCTTTGGTGCTCTTCCAATTCCTTACATGACTACTCAATCCGTTTAAGGCTATTTCAACGCACCCTCACCAGGCCTGCAGCGAAGTGGTATATAGAGTTACCAAGGGGGCATTCATTTTGTTCAATGACCTTGCCATGACTTTCCTCAATCACTTTCAGCTACCCGTGCATTACAACATTGGTATAGAACTCTTGTCGACATTTAGACAAGACAAAGCCACACATATCTCGGATCACATTCAAGAGTGGTGTAGATGGAAGAGATTGATTAAAGCCTTTATACCACTGGAATTTCTCCCTTAGTGGTTCCTCAAATCATTGTTACCTTACATTGCGAAGGATGTTTCTATATCCAAAGTCCAAAACAAGGAACAAGCAATATTTAGGGCACAAGAGTTGGATTTGATCTATGCTCAATCCGAACTTTTGTATGAGATCATACCTAATGCCCCGCGTTATAGTTTCGATCCCAAGCTTAAGCCTAGACCACATGCCAATGGAATTGTGGGTTGTACAAGTGCCAAACCTAGGGATTCAGTTGTGAGACAAGTGAGCCAATTTTCTATTAATCAATCCACTTTGGGACAAGCCATGGCTTCGTCTCAACCCACCCAAATGGCAAGTGTACTTTTCGTGCAATCATCAGACCAGAAGGGAAACCAGCAGCCCAGAAGGAATAAGAAAAAGGGTAAAAATAATCATAAGGGTGGGAACAAGAATGCAAATTATCATTTTAATGACAATAATGCCCGCAATGCTAGGGGGGACAAGCAGTCTAAACGTAAGGTAAATTTTCCTTGAAAATTGTGTAAGGAGGACCACCTCACTCACTTGTTCCCCCATATGGAAGATGCCTCGAGATTCATAGCACAGGGCCTAGCTGTGCTAACCAATCCTTTACCCCGTAATCAAAATATGAACTCGAGGACCAATGATCCTCATTGTGCATCAGGCGGAGATAAAAATCTACTGGAAGCCAATACTGGTCATGGTTGCATCAACATGGTATGTGCTACTAAGGTTGTGACTCGTGTGAAAGATTATGATTCGTCACAACCAGACCTTGGAAAAGAACCCACTCCACCCAAGAGCCCTTTGCATATCGAAAACCCTATGGATAAACCTAAAATTTCACCTCACATTCCTAATGGAGTCCTAAAGCATTCGGGGCACAATCCTAATGCCGGAGCCACCCAGAACTATTCCATTGTCAAGGATTTGGGCCAAACTCCTTGTGCGATGTCCGCACTTGAAGTACTTCAAAGTTGTCCTCTGCAAAGGAAAGCCTTGCTTTCTACTCTTGGGATTAATGATGATAACTCTTCCTTCGTCGTCAAATTTGAAACCATGGGACTACAACCTCGCTTGCCTTACTACGTGTCTCTTTTGATTCATGTAGAGTGTCTTAATATGACCGTCAAATGCACTGTGATTGACAAAGGCACTGCTACTTCCATGATGTCTTTGTCATGCTGGAAGGGTTTGGGTTCTCCCAAGTTGTCTCAATCCACTACCATGTTGACTGCCTTTGATGGTAAATCATTTCAGCCACATGGGATTCTTCCTTCTATTAAGGTCCAATTGGGAGGGAAGACCGTCGCGATCGAGGTCGAGGTGGTTGATGCGCCCCTTGACTACAATATTTTACTGCAACGAAATTGGATGTATAGTATGCAAGCCGTAGCCTCTTCTCTATTTCGATTAGTATGCTTTCCATTTAATGGGAAGATTGTTACGATTGATCAGACATCGTTCCGTAATTCAAGTGATAGTGCATCATTGAGAGCTTCTATCCCGATTATCGACCATTCTCAACCGGAAACTGGGAGTGTGGGTGTGGGTATGTATCCATCTCTTATGGGGACCTTTAATTGTCCTGCGCCTGTTCTTATGATTGGATCTAGTTTTGGTGGGGCTTCGTCTTCGTTGAATTCGGTGTCTTTTCGCACTATCCATATGGAAGATCCTTGGATTCTTCCTTCACCAAGTCCTTCGAATGGACCTGTCAAAATGGATGTGCCATTGTCTGCAGCAATGATAGCATATCAAGTGAATCTTGATTGTATTGCAGAGCCTAGTCCTTCCTCTTCATGGACGTAGGAGGAGGACCCGTATGTGCTACCTACATGGGCAGTTGAGTCCTCTCACGCATATGATTGCCTTGATGATGTTTTTCCATCAGATGAAGACATTATTGAGGCCATGTCTGGGGTTGAGCCAACTTGGGAAGAGTTACATCATAGATCATATTTTCTTCCCGAGCCTAACCGTATGGAGCGTGAGGACTTTAGGGAGATTCTTAGCGAGAAGATTGGTAGTCCTGTGGTTCCATTGAGCTCTCCTAGTCAGATAGCTAATGGGAACATGGAAAATTTATCACCTACTATCCCTATCAATATTTCTCGCGATCCTGGCAAAGTTGAGAACATCTACATTGGGGTGGATTGTTCCCCTCATGAAATCAAGGAGTATACCGAGCTATTTAAATATTTTCGTGACATCTTTGCTTGGTCACACTAGGAAATGCCAGGTATCAACCCTCGTATTGTCGAACATGAGATTAAGACTTATCCAAATGTGAATCCCGTTCGATAATGTTTACGTGTGGTGAATCCTAGAAAAAAACCCACTATTAAGGCTGAGATAGAGAAGCTGTTAAAAGTCGGTTTTATCTATCCCATTCCCTTGACGGAGTGGGTTTCAAATCCCGTTCCGGTTGATAAGAAGCAGGGAGCAATCTATATATGCATTGATTTCCATGATTTAAATCGTTCTTGTCCTAAGGATAATTTTCCCACACCATTTATTGATCAGATTTTGGATGAGTGTGCGGGAAGCAAAGTATTCTCCTTCATGAACTGTTTTTCTGTATATAATCAGATTCAGATCAAACTCAAGGATCAACATAAAACTGCATTCATTTTTCCTTGTGGTATGTTTTCATATCAGAAGATGCCTTTCGGTCTTAAAAATGCCAGAGCCACATTTCAGCGGGCTTGTAATGCCCCGGTTTTGACCCCGTTGCATTAGATGTATATGATGTATATATATTGTAAATGATCACGGTGTGGAGCTAAAGGCCAAGGCCCCACCATTGATCGATTATGCTATGTTTTGGATTTAAATTGTCACCGATGGTATATCGGGGCATGCGGCATATATTATGTTGTCATCATGTAAATATGCATCTATAATTAATTAATGAACCCGACCAGCTACGATCGCGGCAACTAAAATGAAAAAGGGGCATGATTTTCACAAGGATAAGGATGTGGGGGAATTTGTCAAACTTTGGCCAATGGGATTAAAATCCATGTGTCACCCCTCTTTGTTTTATCCCAAACACTTTCATTAAGAATGACTGCTGGTGGTTGAGGCAGTTATGGTCTTGGAAGTGGGGTGGCAGGACTGTCAGTCCTCACCCACACGCACACTCTACCCACAATTTTGCTGTTCATCCCTCACGCAGACATTTTTTCTTGGCTCCACGAGTTGCAAAACACCCACGCACTGCAATTTTGCATCCTCTCCATTGTTGTTCATTCTCACGCAGAGGGATTCCTTCACGTTTTTCTTCTTCACGCACAGGATTTTGCTGGATTTACCCACGCAGTAGTTTTCTTCTGCGGATTTGTGAATAGTGTGGCCATATCCTTTACTCACAGGTTTATTTGTGCGTTCTGCATTGTGGTTAATTCATGCACCGGTCGCGAGACTGTAAATTCATCCCCATTGTGGTCTGCATACGTTTTTCCCAGCAGCATTGGTTATGCAAAATGGGTCATTGTTCCCCATGTTATTGGTAATATGTATGCTGATGCGTTTTAGGAGCTGTGGTTTTTCCCCCTGTTGGAATTGTGTTTGCTGTTGTGTTTGGGACTGTGTAATTTGCTGGGGAGTCTTTTCCCTGTTTAAGCTGTGATAGCTAATTGATTGCATACATGCAATGGTTGGTCTTCGGACTGTGTAAGGAGCAGGGATGTTGGCTTGGTTTGCTTGATAAACCTGGTGCTGGAAACCACACAGACAGAGCTAGAGGGCTGGCCTTCTTCTCCCTCACCCCTGAATAGCACTGGAAGGGAATGCAGGGCCTGAGGGACTGTGTAGCAGAGAAGGGACTGATTCCTTGTGTTGGGTGTGTTTGGGTGTCTTAGAGGTCAGGCTAGTTCTGGTGTAGGTGTTCTTGGCTCTGTAATGAGCTCACCAGCTTAGCAATTTGCCTTCTCCAACTCCTTAATGGCCTGATAAACCCAACTCTGTTGGCTTAGCTGTGTGTTTTGTGTATCCTTGGCTACATGCAAGCCTGATGTTCCCTTATTCCTTGGAGAATCATGCCCAGCTCGGGGGTGGCAACATTGCTGAGAGATTAAGGAGCACGCTGGCTTATGGTTGGGTGGAACGTTGCAATGACGTAGTTGGTTGTGGAGCAAAGTTTCCATAAGATAAGTGATCTATCCATTTCACTTCTGCAACTGTAAACTGTAAATTATGTTAATGAAAATGATGAACATGTTAAATGAATGCTTGCTTAAATGTATGATGTTTCCACTGTGTCTAATAGATGATTGCATCTGTGCATGATAAATGTCCATGTGTGTATGTTTAAGCATTCTGTTTTAGCAATTTTATGCATGTACATGTTCATGGGGCTCTCAGCCCGGGTGGTTTAAGCCACGGGTCGTGTCCTCTTCATCGGTAGGAGGCATGGGGACGTGACAGTATGGTATCAGAGCCTGGGTTACAGCAATGGGCCTCTGTGGGCCAAGAAGGAGCCACTGATAGAGGACAATATTACCTTCTATGTCCAGTAGAACAGCAGTGGACAAAGGAATTCGAGAATTTGGCAAGGTGATGGAGCAGTCGGGAGATCCAGCGGAAAAAATTCCACCATTGCGAAAGAGTTAGAAGTCCCCCATCCGCCGTTGCGGAAGTCCAAACCGCTAAGTCTTCCGATGGGGAAGAAAATCGTGGAAATTTCTAAGTGTTGGGAAACGATCGGAGGGATTTAGTTGATGAGCTTCCCCCGTTACAGAAGAGTTCACGAAGTGAACTTCCACTGTTGCAGAAGCCAGACTCATTTTTCTTCTGATGTAAGAAGTCCGCTGACGCCCGACGTTAAAATTGTTCTAAGTAAGTGCCAATCAGAAGAAGTTAACGTTTGGTGAGCCGCCGTTGCAGAAGCCAAAGTCATTTGTCTTCCGATGTAAGAGGTCCGCCGACACCCGACGTTAAAATTGTTCTAAGTAAGTGTCGATCGGAAGAAGTTAACGTTTGGAGAGCCGTCGTTGCGGAAGCCAAAGTCATTTGTCTTCCGATGTAAGAAGTCCACCAATGTCCGAAGTTAAAATTCCTTTAAGAAAAGAGTGACCGATGGAAGAAAAAGTGATTGGTGAGCCGCCGTTGCGGAAGCCAAAGTCATTTGGCTTCCGATGTAAAAAGACTTCTGACGCCGATCGAAAGAAAGAATGGTTCCGAGAGCCGTCATTGCGGAAGCGGAAGCATTAGGGCTTCCGACCAGAAAGGCTGCCAACGCCGATCGAAAGGGGAAAGCATTCCAGGAGCCGCCATTACGGAAGAGAAAGTGGTTTGAGAGCCGATTCTATGGAAGAGAAAGTGGTTCGAGACCCAATTCTGTGCAAGGAAAATTTGGGTTTTCCATGGGGTTTAACCAGTGAATTTTAACTATTTTTCGGTGGAATTTTCAACAGTTTTTACAGTGAATTTTCAGGGATGAAAATGACAAAAGAGGCAGCAATCTTATGCATCAGATTGCGCGAAAAACATAAATTTACAACAACAACAAAAATGAGGGCGCTGCCCTCGACCCTCCCTGCAGTGGCGGAAGCCACAAGGGGTCAAGCCCCCTTGACCCCTGTCATCCCCCTCAAATAGACGTTCTTAATGAAGAAAAATTTGTGTGTTTGGGCAAATTGTTATTTTATGGTTATTCCCGGAAAAGGTAAGTGATTATGATTTATATCAATGTTATGCATCTAACAATTGTGTTATTAACACATTTGCAGAATCATAGTCACCTTCAATAGAAGTATTCCAGGTAGTGCAGTTTGGTAAGTAAGTTGCGGTTCAGTCATGAGAACCCATGATGGGTATGATGCTCAGGATTCCCCTGAGCGAGCAGAAGATGCCATGGGAGAAAATTTTCGTAATAGAAATGATGACATAGAGTCTAATGGAAGGAGGTTCCAAGAGACACCGTCAGATGTTGCAGCCACTATGAGAAGCTTGATCAAAGCCCAGGAAGAGCAGCATCAGTTGAATGCTGCTATGTTGCAAAGTTTGATAGACTTACATAGAAAGGTAGACTCGGGACGAGGTACAGCTAGGCCAGAAGGCATTAAGAGCAGTACTAAGAGAAGGAGAGGGACTTCTAGCGGGTCATCTGATTCTGAAGAATCCAGCAGGGATTCAAGCTATTCTTCTCGTAAAAGGAAGAGAAGAAGACACCATAGGGATCACTCTCGAGATGAATTTAAGAAAGCTAAACCTCCTACATTTGATGGTGAGGTGAAGACTGGACAAGAGGCTGAAGCTTGGCTTCTTGGTATAAATAAGTACTTTCAAGTGCATGACTATTCAGGAAACATGAAGGCAAGAGTTTCCATATTCAATCTAAATGGAAGAGCATCCATTTGGTGGGAACACTTCAAGCAAGTGAAGAGGATCAGTGAAAGGAGACTTAAGTGGAAACAGTTCAAGAAGTATTTCAAGCAAAAATACCTATCTGACAGGTATTATGATGACAAGATTAAGGAATTCCGTGAGTTGAGATTGGGACAGCAGACCATGGAAGAATATGCAAATAATTTTTTGGATCTATTGAGGTATTTCTGGTACATCAGAGATGAAAAAGTAAAGGTCCATTGTTTTCTGAGTGGATTACCTCAGTCATACAAAGATAGAATTTAGTTTTATGAACCTAGAACTCTTGAAGAAGCAATAAGAAAGGCTAAGTATTGCTATGAGCAAAGCAAAGGTAAGCCAGATTTCCATAAGGCATGGAAGGACAAGAAGAACGAGAAGTTTGACCAAAGAAAGAAAGGTTTTAAACCTTCTAATTTCAGGAATCAGCAAAAGCAGCCATCTCAAGCTACGAGTAAGCCAGCTGGAGTGGCAGGAGAAAATCCTAAGGATCTACAATAGAATAGAGGACCACTCCAATGTTGGAAATGTGGAGGACCCCACATGCGCAGGAATTGTCCACTAGAGAATGAGAGTGCAAGGCCAGCTTATAATGTTCAAGAAGCAAAAACAGTGGGTCTAGTAGCAAGGGCAGTCCCTAGGATTTATGCAGCACTGGAGGACCGCCAAGCAGATCATCAGTCAGTTGTGGTTGAAGTAGCAGGTAAGATTGTTGAGCAATCTATTTCTATTTTGATTGACCCTAGTTCTACACACAGTTACATTACTCCTAGAGTAGTGGAGATTTGTGCTTTTAAGAAAGTAAAGCATAGGAAGTCTTGGTTAGTTCAGCTAGCCACTGGAACTAAGAGAAAGGTCAGTGAAGTGGTAGAGAAATGTCCATTGGTCATGAATGGATTGGTCACGTGTGTAGATCTGAATGTTCTACCACTTGGTTCCTATGATGTTCTCATTGGAATGGATTGGTTAGAAGCTCACAGGGTGAAGCTTGATTGCTACAATAATATTTTTGAATGCATGGATGAAGAATGGAACCTAGTAGTTGTGAAAGGCATTCCAAAGGTGATTTCAGTAAGGCAGGTTTCAGCAATGCAATTAAAGAAGTTCTGTAGGAAGGGTTGCCAGTTGTATGCAGCTCAGATTTTGGAGGAAACAAGAGATGAAACTCCTAGGTTGGAGGACTATCAGGTGTTACAGGAATTCAGGGATGTGTTTCCTGATGAGATTCCAGGGCTTCCTCCAAAGAGGGACATTGATTTCACAATTGAACTTGTGCCGGGAGCAGCACCAGTGTCCAAAGCACCCTATAGGATGAGTACACCGGAGATGCTAGAATTGAAGATGCAACTACAAGAGTTGTTGGAAAAGAAGTATATCTGGCCAAGTGTGTCTCCTTGGGGAGCACCAATTCTGTTTGTAAAGAAGAAAGATGGTACACTCAGATTATGCATTGATTACAGACAGTTGAACAAGGTTACTGTGAAGAACAAATATCCTTTGCCTAGGATTGATGAGCAAAGGTATTTTCCAAGATTGAATTGAGTTCTGGTTACCATCAGGTAAGGATCAAGGATGAATACATTCATAAGACAGCCTTCAAGACAAGGTATGGGAATTATGAGTTTGTAGTGGTACCATTTGGTCTCACAAATGCACCAGCTACATTTATGTGCCTTATGAATAGTGTCTTCAGCAAGTATTTGGACAAGTTTGTTCTTGTTTTCCTTGATGACATTCTTGTTTATTCTAAAGATGAGGAAGAACATGAAGAGCATTTGAGATTGACATTGAAATTGCTCAGGGAGCATCAGTTGTATGCAAAACTAAGCAAGTGTGACTTCTATAGAGATAGAATTCAGTACTTGGGCCACATTATCTCAGAAGAGGGTATATCTGTGGACCCTGAAAAGATTGAAGCCATTACGAAATGGCCTACTCCAAGAAATGTGACAGATGTAAGATCCTTTATGGGGCTTGCAGGATACTACAGGAGATTCATTGAGGGATTCTCCAAAGTTTCACATGCAATCACTTCTTTGCAAAAGAAGGGAATGAAGTTTGAATGGACATCGAGGTGTGAAGAAAGATTCCAGCAGTTGAAGAATCTTCTCACCAGTGCACCAGTATTGAAGGTTGCAGATCCAGAGAAATATTTTGTGGTGTGTACCGATGCATGCGGACAAGGGCTTGGAGGAGTCCTTATGCAGGACAACCACGTGATATGTTATGAGTCAAGAAAGTTGAAGGAGCATGAGAAGAACTACGCCACTCATGATCTAGAGCTTGCAGCCATAGTACATGCTCTCAATATGTGGAGACATTACTTGATGGGCAAGAGATTTGAGCTCAGGACAGATCATTGTGGACTGAAGTACCTATTTGATCAGCCTACTCTGAATGCTAGGCAAGCAAGATGGCTGGAGTTTTTATGTGATTTTGATTTTGAAATCAAGCACATAAAGGGAAAAGAGAATAAGGTAGCTGATGCACTTAGCAGGAAAGTGCAAGAAATGCATGTGGCATCTCTTAGTATTTACCAATCAGATTTGAGGCAGCAGATTGCCAATCATGTTGTCGGAGATGAATTGTATGAGCAAGTAAAAGACAAATTGCAGCAGCAAAGTCTTGAGAAGAGGTATGAGGGATATAAATTGGAAGAAGATGGACTTCTCACTTATAAAGGTAGAATTTATATTCCGAATGTAGCAGATTTGAGGAGAATTGTCATGGATGAAATCCATCAAGCTCCGTATTCTGGTCACCCAGGATATCATAAAACAATCGCTACAGCTAGAAAGCAGTACTTCTGGCCAGGAATGAAAAGGGATATGGCTGAGTACATTTCAAGATGTATGAAATGTCAACAGGTAAAGGTTGAGCATCAACATCCAGCAGGTTTGTTGCAGCCTTTGCCAGTTCCGAAATGGAAATGGGAAGTTATTTCCATGGATTTTATTACGGGATTGCCGATGACTTGGAGACAACATGATTCCATCATGGTTGTGGTAGAGAAGTTGACAAAGGCAGCACATTTTATACCGGTTAAGTCTACATATGAGACTGGCGACATTGCAAGGATCTTCATGAAGGAGATTTTCAAATTGCATGGATTGCCTAAGGCAATAGTCTCTGACCGAGATGTCAAGTTCACTTCCAATTTTTGGAAGGGGTTGTTTGCAGATTTGGGTACAAAGCTAAACTTCAGCACTGCATACCATCCTCAGATAGATGGTCATACAGAGAGAGTTAATTAGGTGCTTGAAGATATGATTTGCATGTATGTAATGGACAAACCAACCAAGTGGGAAGATTATTTGCACTTGGTGGAGTTTGCTTATAACAATGGATAGCAGGAATCCTTGGGGATGAGTCCGTATGAAGCTTTGTATGGAAGAAGGTGTAGGACACGAGTGACTTGGGATAATCCAGTGAACAGGATTGTGCTTGGGCCAGAATTGCTTAAGGAAATGGAGCAAGAGGTCGTAAAGATCAGGCAGAAGCTGAAAGCAGCACAGGACAGACAGAAAAGCTATGCAGATAAGCATAGGGTGAACAAGGAGTTCAGTGTTGGGGATCATGTCTACCTCAGAGTGAGGGCAAGGAAGAGTTCCTTGAAGCTTGGAAGTTGTGCCAAGTTGTCACCAAGATATTGTGGGTCGTTTGAAGTGCTTGAAAGAATAGGGCCAGTTGCATATAGACTTGCATTGCCTGCTAGCACTAGAGCTCATAATGTTTTTCATGTTTCTTTGCTTAAGAGATATGTACATGATCCTAACCATGTGATAAATTGGGATGTGATTCAGGTGGAACTCGAGGGAGAGTTACGAATCGATCCAATGTGCTTCCTTGACAGGAAGGTCACAATACTCCGGAACCGAGCCATAGGTCAGGTAAAGGTGCAATGGGATCACTACAGACCTGAAGAGGTTACTTGGGAGCTGGAGGATGTCATGCGATTGGCACATCCATTTTTGTTCAATTCTGCGGAACACTGAGGCGATACCAGTGTAGCATTTTGTTCAATTTTGTAAGCACTGAGGACAGTGCTATTGAAGGGGGAGGGGAATGTAATGCCCCGGTTTTGACCCCGTTGCATTAGATGTATATGATGCATATATATTGTAAATGATCACGGTGTGGAGCTAAAGGCCAAGGCCCCACCATTGATCGGTTATGCTATGTTTTGGATTTAAATTGTCACCGATGGTATATCGGGGCATGCGGCATATATTATGTTGTCATCATGTAAATATGCATCTATAATTAATTAATGAACCCGGCCAGCTACGATCGCGGCAACTAAAATGAGAAAGGGGCATGATTTTCACAAGGATAAGGATGTGGGGGAATTTGTCAAACCTTGGCCAATGGGGTTAAAATCCATGTGTCACCCCTCTTTGTTTTATCCTAACCACTTTCATTAAGAATGGCTGCTGGTGGTTGAGGGAGTTATGGTCTTGGAAGTGGGGTGGCAGGACTATCAATCCTCACCCACACGCACACTCTACCCATGATTTTGTTGTTCATCCATCACGCAGACATTTTTTCTTGGCTCCACGAGTTGCAAAACACCCACGCACTGCAATTTCGCATCCTCTCCATTGTTGTTCATTCTCATGCAGAGGGATTCCTTCCCATTTTTCGTCTTCACGCATAAGATTTTGCTGGATTTACCCACGCAGTAGTTTTATTCTGTGGATTTGTGAATAGTGTGGCCGTATCCTTTACTCATGGGCTGATTCGTGGGTTTTTCATTGTGGTTGATTCATGCACCGGTCGTGAGACTATAAATTCGTCCCCATTGTGGTTTGCGTACGTTTTTCCCAGCAGCATTGGTTGTGCAAAATGGGTTGTTGTTCCCCACGTTATTGGTAATATGTATGCTGATGCGTTTTAGGAGCTGTGGTTTTTCCCCCTATTGGAATTGTGTTTGTTGTTGTGTTTGGGACTGTGTAATTCGCTGGGGAGTCTTTTCCCTGTTTAAGCTGTGATAGCTAATTGATTGCATACGTGCAATGGTTGGTCTTCAGACTATGTAAGGAGCAGGGATGTTGGCTTGGTTTGCTTGATAAACCTGGTGCTGGAAACCACACAGACAGAGCTAGAGGGCTGGCCTTTTTCTCCCTCACCCCTGAATAGCACTGGAAGGGAATGCAGGGCCTGAGGGACTGTGTAGCAGAGAAGGGATTGATTCCTTGTGTTGGGTGTGTTTGGGTGTCTTAGAGGTCAGGCTAGTTCTGGTGTAGGTGTTCTTGGCTCTGTAATGAGCTCACCAGCTTAGCAATTTGCCTTCTCCAGCTCCTTAATGGCCTGATAAAACCAACTCTGTTGGCTTGGCTGTGTGTTTTGTGTATCCTTGGCTACGTGTAAGCCTGTTGTTCCCTTATTCCTTGGAGAACCATGCCCAGCTCGGGGGTGGTAGTGTTGCTGAGAGAATAAGGAGCACGCTGGCCTATGGTTGGGTGGAACGTTGCAGCAACGTAGCTGGTTGTGGAGAAAAGTTTCCATAAGATAAGTGATCTGTCCATTTCACTTCTGCAACTGTAAACTGTAAATTCTGTTAATGAAAATGATGAACATGTTAAATGAATGCTTGCTTAAATGTATGATGTTTCTGTTGTGTCTGATAAATGATTGCATCTGTGCATGATAAATGTTCATGTGTGTATGTTTAAGCATTCTGTTTTAGCAATTTTATGCATGTACATGTTCATGGGGCTCTCAGCCTGGGTGGTTTAAGCCATGGGTCGCCTCCTCTTTGCCGGTCGGAGGCATGGGGACGTGACAGGGCTATGACCTTAATTTTTCATGATCTCAAAATGATTATCGAAGTGTATTTGGATGATCTTGCTGCTCATTCTCATCTGAGAGTGAGTCGTCCATACCATTTGATATTAGTATTTGAAAGATGTCACCATTACCAGGTTAGGTTAAATCCTCATAAGTGCATATTTTTCATGATGGTTGGTTGGTTTCTAGGGTTCATTGTATCCAAGGAGGGTATAAGATTCGATCCCTTAAAGGTTGAGGCAATACTTCAATTGTCTCCCCCGCGTAACATTAGACATCTTCAGTGTTTGCAAGGCATGGAAAATTTCTTGCGGAGATTCGTGGCTAATTTTTCCAATTTGACTAAAGGCTTTATGCATCTTTTAAAGAAGGACACTACTTTTTGCTGGGATGAGTGAGCCCAAGAGCCCTTTGATGCTCTTAAGCAAGCCTTAGCATCGGACCTCGTGCTTAGTCCACCTGACTATGGCCATGATTTTTTTATTTATGTGGTCGCATCCATGGAGATGGTTGGTATGGTTTTGGTTCAGGAGGATGAGGAGATCCATGAGCATGTCATATATTATTTGAGCTGAAACCTTATTGATGCAGAAATCCGTTATTCTCATGTGGAGAAACTTTCCTCGGCCACCGTTCATGTGGTTCAGAGATTGAAAAATTACATTCTCCTTCGCCAAACCTTGGTGGTGGCTCATGTCAATCGATTTCAGTTCGTCCTCACTAGAAGGATGATCAAGGGAAAATATAATAAGTGTATTTTTATTTTGCAAGAATTCAATCTCGAATTTGTTTCGACAAAATCGAGGAAATCGTTGATCTTCGCAGAGCTCATTTCTAATTTTCCAAGTGTGGAGGAGGAGGAGGTTTATGAGGATACATTTGTCAATGAGCATATTTTCCTTATCTCAAATTTGGACCCATGGTATGGGGATACCATTATATATTTGAAAACATTGAAGGTCCCTACTCACCTTTTACGGGATGAGCGACAATGATTATGTCATATATCTAAGAACTACCTTATAGTGGATAACACTTTGTACCGTCGTAGGGTAGATTCCATTTTACACCATTTTTTAACCCATGATGAGGCTGAGGTTGTGCTAAATGATTGCCACAGAGGGGCGTGTGGTGGTCATTTATCTGGGCTTTTTATAGCCCAAAATATCTTGAGAGTGGGATATTTTTGGTCGTCGATCTTCAAAGATTGTGTCAATGCGGTCAAGAAGTGTCACCCTTTCCAGGTGTTTGCATGCAATATGCGCTCACATCCTGCCCCGTTACATCCGATTATCACCTTCGGTCCCTTTGCCAAGTGGGGGCTTAACTTCATGGATTGCAACCCAGCTTCGGCTAGGGGACATCATCACATTATAGTGGCTGTCGATTATTTCATGAAATGGGTTGAGGCTATTCCCATGATTAAATCCGATGGTGAGACAGCCGTGCATTTCATTTTCAACCAAATTATTACTCAGTTCGGCATTTCGAAAGAGCTTGTCACTGACCATGGTAGGCACTTTCAGAATAGAATGATGGAAGAGTTGGCTTCAAAGCTAGGGTATAAGCAGGAGCACTCCTCTTCTTATTACCCTCTGGTGAATGGACAAGTTGAAGCAATGAATAAATCACTTAAGTCCATTCTCCAACGAACCATCACACAAAGAAAGATGAATTGGCATATCATGTTATATCCTGCTTTGTGGGCCTATAGGACTGCGGTTAAGACTGCCACTAGTTTCTCTCCATATCAGCTCGTACATGGGGTGGAGTCTGTCTTGCCGGTTGAATGTGAAATCCCTTCATTGAAGCTAGCTATAGAGATTTTACCAGACTCTTTCGCATTGGAGGAACATTTGGTCCACTTAGAGCAGCTTGATGAGCAACGTCGGGATGCCTTAGTGGCTCTAGAAGTAAATAAGCATCGCATTAAGGTCCAATATGATAAGTCTTTCCATCCAGGGAGGTTTAGTGAAGGTTATTTGGTCCTTTTATGGGATCAAGCTAAAGAACCCTTGGGGGCAGGGAAGTTGAATCACATGTGGCATGATCCTTACATAGTCAAACGTGTGTTAGAGAAGGGCACCTATGAGCTGGTGGATTATGAAGGGACAGCCTTGGCGGAGCCTAGAAATAGGCTATATCTTAAAAATACTACGCATGATCTTCAGCCAGGGCTGATTATTGTATATTATTGTACAATTTTTTGCATAGTTATGTTCTCTTCTGATGATCGGGTTTGTTGATTAGCTTTCATTTCTTATGGCATATGTCCATGGAGTCTTCCGCTTACATAGGATTCACTGATGGTGCTAGCTGCCACACTCAAAACTTAGCTTATGCTACTTCGGTGATTTACACTCCTACAGGTCAGGTATTGTCTTCAAGAGGTGTATGTTTATGGCCTTCTTCGAACAATGTTGCTGAATATAGTGCCATTATCGAGTTATTGTGGGATGTCATTTCACATGGTGTTCTCTCTCTTGAGGTACGTCTTGATTCGCAGTTAGTGGTTTCACAGCTTAATGGTTTGTATCGTATTAGGGATCCGACATTATTATGAAGATTCTTACATGTGAGATTGCTACAACGGAAATTTGAGAACATAACATCATACATGTTTCCAGAATTTTTAATCAAGTTGCTGACTCATATGCTAACTATGTGTTAGATTAGCATTTGTTTCATAGACCATAAGCATATCAAAAACATACATTTTTACACACATTTAAATAAATAAAATCGATCATCATAAAAGTTTCATTAAACATCCAAAATGTGACGTCATAATACATAAGTGTCATCATACAAAATTGGGGCTTCCGAGCCACCAAAATATAATACACGGTAGTACAAAAATGAAACACTCTCAAGTCTCTAAGCCTGAGGAGGAGGAGGGGGGTTTTGATCATGGTAGCACACCACGGCTCTAGAAAGTCATCGAAATAATCGAACCCATGCTTGTGGTACACCAACCACCTTGCGCTGCATGGCCTCAGGAAAGTCCTCGACTTGTGCCATGGGTACCCTGTGTGTCAAGCGTACAAAGTTTGTGTGGATGCTTTGGAGCGTCTGCTCTGCATCCACACCCATGATGTCATCTCCTCTTCCCCTTCGTCTATGACGAGGGAAACCGTCTGGTTGTTGTGGTCCAACATCTGCATACACATGACAGATTGTCACTATGTATCGCCACACCAAAACATGTCTTTTGAGTCAATATATCAAAAAAAAACACAAAACAAATTTAATAATTCAAAAAACTTAAAAAGAGGGTTTGGGATTCATTACCTATGTTGCCATATGCCACTCTTGGTGATAGGGGCATGTTCGGATCTCCCCAGAAATCTATCCCTGCATAGGGATAGTCATCGATGGCAATGATCTGCCGCCTCCACCATGGAAAGAAGTCCAATGGGCAGGGGTTAGCCACCCTACCTCTTCCCAGTATATACATAACATTTACCCAACATCGTTGAGCTAGATCTTGAACTTTGTGTAGAGGAATGTTCACTCTAGGGCTTAGACCCAGTACACGCTCAAAGAAGAACGTGCTTAGTATGTTGTCGAAACTAAAGTTTCTCACCCTACCCATCTTGTATTCATTGAGTTGTTGCTTCATGTTACTCAACAGCGCAGTGCTCCAGTCATATACTGTAGGTCTCATACACTCCACCGCATAGAACATCAATGGCGGCGAGGCCTGGTCGAGTGAAGCTAGACCGGCTATCCTCCCGAATGCAAATAGTATGGCCTTCTGTCCCAATACCTGGATTGAGTTTGTCAGGATTTGGCTCCCAAACTTTTCTATTTTCAGAAAGCAGTATACTGCAATGTACTCATCAATGGTAAGGCCAACTCTGGGCCCGCGAGAGCGTAGGTTCACCACCTCTCCCCATCGGGATAATCCAGTAATAAAATATATGTCCTCAAACTCTATAGTGAGAGACATCCCGTCGATGTGAAAAGACTCTGAGTCTAGATCCCAGTAATCTACTAGCATCTACAGGAGTCTTGGTTTGGCTCAGGCTGCCAAGACACCAAAACTTATACAAACCACATGCACGTAGAGCTTGTTGGGCCATTAAGTCACCTTCAACAGCCTCTTCTACATCTCCATGTTCCCTCTCCCTCCATTCTAGAACCATCCTGCACATAAAAAAATATTTTTTGTCATTATTTACCTCAAAAATCCTTATGTGCGGCCGCATACGAGGCTGTTTGCAAAACAACTCCGTATGTACGCAGTTTTGGGAGTTTTTTCTGCGTATGGCAGCCCTATACGCGAAAAAAAAACCTTGATATCCATGTGGGCCGAAACGCCTATCTTATATTTTGCTATAAAATAAAATTGACCATGGAAACTGAAAAAATTACATGAAATGGGAAGAGGAGGGCATGAGGAGTTACCTGGAACAAACAGTGTCGAATTTCGCCGGACAAAGCTCCCAGAATTCGCGTTGGAAGTTTTGAGCTCAAATGGGTAAAAATTTCAAATGATATGGAATTTTTGAATTTTTACTATTTATAGAAACTTTTTGAAATTTTTGAAATTTTTTACCCACTTTCTATAGTTTTGGACCGTTTCTAACCATTTTGGACTAATTTAATGATGTAGGAGTCCATTTTGAGCGTCGTTTTGATCGTGGTTTTGACCCGTTCGTGTCAATTTCAGGTATTATGTCTAAACTGGAATATAGGTTAGGTTTCACATCCGTTTGCACTTTGCATGACCTTATGACCATTTCATTATAACCTTAGATACGAACCCATTCTATCTTGTCACAGAACCTTCTTGTTGCTTTTAGAAGTGACATGATGTGAATGGTAGAGATTGACCATACATGGGTGCCCTAGTTAGCTCATGTTTTGTATTTGGTTCCCATGCCGACATTTTTCCCTTAGGGTGTGGGAGTCCTTTGTATAGTATCGCCATGACTTTGCGCAAGAGCCTCATACTCCTCTTGATCTTTTTGCTAGCCTTTTTTCCCCAGGACTACCTTATGTCAAGTTGTAATTGCATTATCATGAGTTTTTCTTGCCTTATTGAGCCTTATGCTGACTTCCCTGACTTTTATTATCAACTATATAGCCCGAGCTTGTCTCATGTCTAGCCATGTAGAGCCATTTTACATATCCTTTACAGCTTGATTCCCCATTTTTTACCTAGAGGGGACTTTCCCCTGAGCGTCGTTATCCTACACATGTGTCCTTGCATTGAGCATAGGTATGTTTAGCTGCTTGGAACTAGTTTTTTTGTCCCTTGACACTCGTCTCCTCCTAGTCTGTAACTATAAAGCACTTTTATTATTTTTCAAGCTTTTCAAAATATTTGAAAAAGTCCAAAAAATATCAAAAAACCAAAAAGCCAGACAGGAAAAGATGTTATCTTTGGCAGTAGTCGAGTCGTGTCACCTTAGAACATAGCACTATATATCACATCTGTTGATTGGGTTAATAGTTTGACTTTAGGAATTGTACTCATTTCTCTAAGTTTATCTCCACCGACTGGTTAAGCTTCCAGTCCCTATGGAGCCTCTATCGATGCCTCCTGTTTCACAGAGATGTCCCAGTTTTGTATATTGAGTCTATGTTGCCTACATTCAGTCACCATTCACCTTTATGCTCTTGTTCGAAGGAAGTTGAAACCTGAGTCAGCCATTCCTCAATTCTCTTGAATTTGCATGTCGGCCATTCCCAGTACTGATACTGGTTTGTGCACATTATGATTGAGTCCTACCACATTATACAGCTTTGCTGAGTACATCATGTTGGATGATGAGGGATGCCTTAATTCCCTCCTTCCAGCGGATTTCATCCCATCTACTTCAGATCATTTATTTTGGGATAGGAATCTAGAGTCATTTTGAGTGCCTTGAGACTTGCAGTCATCAGTGGCAGGTTCTCTCACCATTGACGGTTTTGGGAATACATCAATGTCCCCTGATTGATGGATTCTCTCAAGTGTTCAACCTCAACACATTTATTCACACTTGTTAGTTTTCACTCTATTACCTTGATTCCCATTTTCATTACCGGTGGGTGATCTCGCGTCTGTTAACGGTATACATCAATGACTAGTAATCAGACGATGGATGACTATGTTCGACCTCGACACCTCTATTCACATAGTAGGACATGTACTCATATCGGATTGTGTAGAAGACCTTCTAGACTAGTGGCATTTCATATATGCTACCTCCTTGATCGTGCCAGTGTTCATGGGATTTCAGCTCTCATGACTTGATTCCAGTGTATGTCAGATATCTTCAGCCATTATGGAGATCTTGATCCATCGTATATCTTCAGCTTTCATGGATATCATGATCCTTTATATATATTCATCATGGATATTATGATATATCTATATTGTACATGGCGATGACCACACATGTCATATTTTGTATCATGCCTATTCATGGCCATTGTACTCTTATGTATCCGGGACTGCTATATGTACTTGCAGTCATGTGCAGAGTTTGATTATTGTATTATACTGTTGGATGGCTAGTTCTTCCACTTGGTTCTTCATCACTCCACTTCTAGGATGGACTTGTAATGTATTTCCTCCATCGTATCACCCCTATGACCTCACACATTAGGGGGCATCTGCTACAACTGATTTTACAACACATGGTGGATCACACATTTATGGCCTTCCCTCTCCCTCTGTAGACTCTTTGGACCCCATGGACCATTTTTGTACCTTTGATGTTTCCAATATCATCCCTAAAAACATGCATTATTTGTCATATGCGACTTTTAAACCTATTCTTGCATATATACGCGGATATGACCCTCAAACCCGTGTACATCAGGATGTGTGCAAAAGGCCAAATAGTTTTGGAGTTTTCCTTGATGTGGATCCGAGTCGCTTGTCTCTTGGCCTTCCATATGCCTTGAGATCACTCGTATTTGACCTTACATTACCTCGTTGAAGCACTATATAAGGAACCCTTTGGATACATTTAAAGAGGAGGAATTGAAGAGCAAGAAGTCCATTGTTGCCAGAACTTATACTTGAGTCTACATCCCTTTGTCCCTTGGAGCACTTTGTGTTCTTCCCAAGCTTACCTTTGCTTGTGAGCTTGATATCAAGAGATGGAGGATTGAAGTGGTGGATGCCTAGGTGGAGGACTCAGTTTGTCCAGTTCACAGACGTGCCGACAGAGGTCGTCACTATTGTAATCTCTGATTTATGTTAATAGAAATATCTTTTCCTATCCAATAATGTGTATTTAAATGAATATTGAATCCATGGATGCTTTTAAATGCTTATATGTTATTGATTATATATTCTAGAGTAGGTCTAACACCATTATATAGCATGCTTGTCTTGTTTGCTGAATGTTGAGAGAGCAAATTGCTAATACAAGCGAGAGTGGAAAAGCTCAACGGGGATCTACATCAACCATCCGGAATAAGGTATGTTTCGAGATCCTTTAGTGTTAGATGTTATGTTTCTCTTGCATATGGGAAAGGATTGATTTCTGCGGTTACTCTGTCTATTGAGGTACCCCAAGCCATAGTAATTTTTCTCCGTAACACCAATTCTACTATAACCTATGGGTTTGTAAATCATACAAACAAGGATACCTCAAAACTAAGTTTCATACCTTTAGGAGTAGAAACATGGGAGATCAAGTAGAAACAATATCAAAAAATTCTGTAGAAAAAATTGAGAAAACTAAGGATTATTGTTCCGAGCACTTCCCTCCACCGATCAGTTGAAAAAGGAGGACTATATAACTCTTCCTAGGAGGGAGCACCTTTCTATGGAAGAAGTTTCTCATTCTGTGGATTTTCAATTTTTGACCTAACACTGCTATCGGTGAAAACTAGGGCATCATATATTTTGCAGTTATGTCCATGGTTTGGGAAAATGAGTATGCTACTTAGATCTCCTTGAGAAGGTGTATATTTCTATACAATCAGATATGGAAGATACCTAAGTTGAAAAAATAGGGTTTCTCTTTCAAACCCTAGGTTCACTAGAAGCAGTCTTCCAGAAACTGTTTCAAGCAAGCATCAAGTTGAAGCAGTCTCATTGGTAAGTTCTATCCTCTCTATTTCCATTTGAGGCTCTCAATTTTATTATGATGACAAATAGTACTAAGCTTGGGGACAAGCTTGAAGGAGCCGAGAACTCTTGACCATGGAAGTATAGAGTTCTTTGTGTTATCTCCCAAAATAAAATTATTTTGACAGTATGAAGAATTTTCTTTATGTCATGAAAGATCTGAGGATGCATAACAAATTGAAGGTCTTTGCTTTTTATGTGGTCAAAAAATTTAGAAACATTTAGCTTTCGGTGGCTTACGTGAGGCTTGTAATAGCTCATTATCCACCAAAAAGATATGTTTCGGTAGCTAACAGTTGAACGAGGGATAAAGGTAAACCAGTGAAAGTGGCCTGAGCCAGTAGAATTAAATCAACACTTTCGGTGGCTTAGGCGAGATTTCAAATGACTCATTAGCCACCGAAAAGTGTTTCTTTCGATAGCTTAGGGAGGATTCCAGGAGGTGCACTAACTTCCGAAAGCAAGCAGCAAGCGATATTAGTAAAGGTGGTTTAGGTGTATTAGGAAAGACTCATAACAGCTCATTAGCCACCAAAAGGTGATGCTTTTGACAGCTTATCGAATAATTCAACGCAAATTTTAACCGCCGAAAGTGGGAAGATAAGCGTCATAGAAAAAAGTGCTTTCAGTGGCTTAGGTGAAGGCTCAGACATTTCATTATCCACCGGAAGGACGAGTTTTCCGTAGTTAAATGGGTTTTTCAACAAGGCCACTATCCGCCAAAAGAAGGATTTCACCATGAAGCTGGGATGACAATTTTGGTGGCTTAGGTGAAAGGGGATAGCATTTCATTAGCCACTAAAAGCTATATTTTTGGCGGTTTGCAGAAAAATTTAGGAAGATTGTTAACCAACGAAAAGACAAAATAGGGAAACGGTTATAAAACTGTCAAATCACAGCCTGTCAGCGGGATGAACAATCAGTGGAGGGTGTGACAAACCACCAAAAAGACTTGAGCCTGCATAACTAAGTGTGCAAATAAGTTAAAGAGGTCGTTATAAAACTAGCAAAGGACTGATAGGATTGGAAATCCTCGGTTTTCTTCCACCTGTCCAAAAGAATAGCAAAAAACCCACCGAGTATCTAGGCCGATGTGTGATATGATTGCTTAGGAAATGAGATTGAGAGGATCAATAGTTGCCATCACCTTATGATATCAGAATCCATCATGATATAAAAAACCCTCATAATCAGTGCCAAAGGACTCTAGCACATTTCACTCTCAAGCTTGTCATTCCTCTCCACTAGGAAAACCATCTCTGAAGGAGCATCCTACTAACACACTGTATACAGAACTGAGAATTATTTTGCAGGTACCCAGGAGAGGCACTCATCAAGATGAAGAAGGGAGGACCTACTCTCAAGCAGGAGCTAGGTGATATGAGTTATTTGGAAGCACATCCAGAGGTCTGTAAACTCTTCCAAGAGGTTGGCTGCTACAATTTTTGTGAAAAGATACAAGGCTCCCATCAGCAGGTAGATGAGGCATTTTCCCTCTCATTTGATGGTTCAAAGGTAGTTATAGGAAAGCAGGAATTTCACATAGATGAAACCCTAATCAATGAAGTAAATGAACTCCCTTGCACAAAATAAAAATATTTCAAGACCACCATACCAAAATATGTAGAATTCAGGTCTTACCTAAAGCCTGAACATAGAGGAATGGTGTGGAAGAAGAGTGTGCCATCATCCTGGTTGGAAGAGAGGTGGAAACAACTGTTGAAGGCCATTGTGGTTTACCTAACCTATGAAGGAAGATATAACAGAGCCATGATCTATCATTTCAAGATAATGAACCACTTCATACGTAAAATCCCACTCAATTTTCCCTTTTACTTACACAAAATTTTGGAAAAGATGGCACACCGAGTGAAATCCTAGCCAACCAATATTGCTGGTAGACTATCTCACCATGGCCTTATCCAGTTGTTGATCCAATATTTTCTGAAAAGAAGGAATATGGCATGGCCCTCTTTTCTATTTTGGAATGGATTTGAGACAGGCCTTCATCCAGAAGAGAAAGGGAAATCTCCTGCCAAGAAGTATAGCACACCAAGGAGCGGGAGAAGAAGGAGGAGGGCCATATCCCCAGCAGCAGCAGCAAAACAGCCTCCCTCTTCTTCCAAGGCCAAGAATGTAAAAAGGAACTTGGACTTCAATGAGAAGGGCCAGGAGTTTGAAACACACAAGGAGAATATTCTAAACCTACCCTACTCAAATTCTGAAGAGGAGCAAGAAGAAAGTGCAGACCTAGCTCTGCAAATTGTAATAGTGGTTGAAGCACTACCCTCCCCCACACCAAAGGAGCAAGAAGAACCAACAAAGAGGGCTTCCTCTAGTAAGCCTAAAACTCAAAATATCAATCAATTACTATGGCAAATTTATGAGATGGAGATTTTGGAAAGAGAAATAAAGAAGAATAATGCTGCATTGACTAGCAGAAACAAGCTTCTACATAAGTCTTACCTGGAGCAGAGAGAAAGATATATTTTCTTAAAGAGGATGAATACAAGGTACCTAAAGGAAAATACTAGATTATACAGGATGATTAGGCTCCAAAGACTACAACTGAAGGAAGCTAAGCCAAACCCTAGCAGCCACCCCACCTTGGAAACCCTAGCTGATACTGCAGTTAGCCTTCAGCCTCCAGAAACTAGCCAGGCTACTGTTAATCCTCCTAGCACAGTGGCATGCTGAAGAAGACATCCATAAAAGAAAATTTTTGGGAAAACCCTAATAAATTTTGGAAACAAGGCTTTCAGCGGCTTAGGCGGATGCTGGGGCAGTTCATTAGCCACCGAAAGCGTGGTTTTTGGCAGCTAACGGTTCCGATGGTCAGGCCTCTTAACCACTGAAAGAAAACAGAGGCTTAAAATCAAATTTTGGCATACAGGACTGGTTTTGGGTGAGTATAGGTGGCTCAGGGACATAGTCTGAAGATGAAGGGCGCAGAGGAAAGCATCAGAAAAAGGTTTGTTTCGGTTTTACTATGACATAACAGCACAAAAGGCCACCAACACCTAGCTGTCAGGAGAAAACAGTGGCTTAACCAGCAGAGGGCCAGTAGTAGTAGTTGTCAGTTGTTACCTCACTTATCTGAAGGTTCATAGAGTGAACTAATTCTTTAGTTAAGTTAGACAAGTAGTTAATTAGGGTTTTTTAACCTAATTTGCAAAAAAACTATTATTTTGTTTATTTTTCTAAAACCAGATCCAAGTTTTCAGGATCTGTATATTTTGTAAAGGCGATAAATCCTAAGACTTATTTTATGAAAAAGGTTTGAATTCAAGGATTTATAGACCTATACTATTGTCAGCTTCTCATTTTTCTCATGATTGAATATAAGCTCTTTTGTTATCATTTGTTCAGCTTCCATTTCTATCTTTACTGTGCTTATGCCTGAATGTGTATTTAGGTTAAATTCAAGTTAAATAATGATTGATAGTTGTCATCCTATTGGCATGTTAATGTGATTTGAATTATAAGTACCATCCTTATCATGATTTAGCCATTTATATGCATTTCTTTTGTGTGTAAATATGCCAAACTGATGAGTTCTCCATCCCTGCACCTTATTGTCAACTTCTGAACAGTGGTAACTAAAAGCCTTGTAAATGAGTGAGTTTCATGCATGTCTTGAGATTGGAAGGTCATATAGGTCACTTGACTTGATCCATATTAGAAAACCATAAAAACATTGTAAGTTACCAAGCATCCTCGAGCTGCAACCTAGAGGAGTTTCCTGGAATGATAACACTTTGCATACCTGAAGAAGCATGACCTAGAGAACTATGTCAAAAAATAAGCTACAGATCTAGAGGGAGATGAAAACAGAGTACAAGAAGGACTTAGTCAAATCCAAGAGGATTATTTCCATCTCCATTGGATCTCATGTGTACCATCCTTAAAGACTCCCATGGATATTTTTGACATAATAACCATATTGTATTAAGGAAATGATATCAATAGGAAGATGACATCGAGAACTCAATTCAAGGATGTAAATATGCAAATGTCAAAAATCATTCAATCTTACTTCATAAGAATATATCATATAAAGGAGAAACTAGAAGCCATTGGAGACAATGTCAAATAAGCGGAAGTGAATATTACAACCTTGAATGGCCTCCCAAGATCATGGGATTCATTCATTCAAGGAATATTTGCAAGAAGGAAGTTGATCTCCTTCAAAAAACTATGGGAAGAATGCACACAAGAAGAAGCTCGAATCATAACAAGAGAAGGTGGGAGAAACCAAATATCAAGATCTCATAGTCAGTCCAAAAAGAGATCATAGAAAGAAGGAGGACCATCATCACAACAGAAGACAAAAGTAATTCAGAATATATCCTTCCAACATTCGATACTACACTTGTGATGATAAGGTACACTACTCCATATATTGTCCTGTAAAAAGAGACTCCTTCAACAAGAAGCCAAACAAGAAAAGACATCATGCTCACATCACTGAAGATGATGAACCAACTAATTCAAAGAAGAAAAAGAAGATTCCTCAAGTGATGAGGAACATGAATTTGACTAGTGAAGACAGATACCATACTCTTATATGTCTTAGTATTTGGATAAGAAGGAATGTAGTTACTCACACTAAGAACTAGAACACAGGTTCCCGGAAGTAGAAGGCTCTAGTTATTCTTGCAAGGAAGTAAGGATAAAGAAGGATTCCACCCACCAAACAAACAAAGACAGGTTCCCAGAATCAGATGATCAAGTAGAAGGCTCCAATTATTCTTATCAAGAAGGATTTCACCCACTAAATAAATAAAGATAAGTATTTGAATTGTCGTTTCCTATATATCTAGTTGCTTAAATGACATTGTTTAGTTATATAGATATCTATGTTCAAGGAAACATATTATGCATGATATAATGTTTGCATTAATGAACAATGTACTACTAATATGCATGTGATGGGTAAGTGTCCTATGGTTCTATACAGCATTCCATTGTTACTTATCTAGACTGAAACCTCTTTACTAACATATTGAGATTAGTGCACAATCTCAACAATGTTATGGTAGAGATGGAAGGAATCGAGAAAATTTTTGTCTTTATACGAGATATGGATGAATGTTCTATTGGATAATATAGTTGCATGATTATATATTTATGCATAATAATTTTTCATTATGAAATGTTTCTAACCATGATACTGTTGTATTTGTCTTGTAGGAAAAACCATGTATAATCACCTAAAATAAAAGAAGGATGAGATTTGTTCCAAAGAAAAAGTGACGACAGTCCAATTAGACGATACAATCCAATAAATATACATGAAGATGGATTTGAAGGTACCAGGTTCAGAGACACCATGGAAGAAGAAATAGATTCAGAAGAATATAAGAATCATATTGTAGTGAGAATTTATCCTCACTACAGGGGTAAAAATGGCTCCAAGGCCCAGGAATCAGCTGGGCACCCCAGCGGCGGGATTGGATACCCACATCCGATCGAAGTTCAATTACTTGGGGTTACTTGCTCAGATGCCTCTGCTATTAGTTCTGCTTCAATTGCTTCAATAGGTGGAGCAAATCCCACAGGTCGAAAGCCAGTTATTGATTCACTAGCTTATGTATCCCGTAGAATTACGTTTGAAAAGCCTATAGGGCACTAGGGTAGGTTTCTACCCTTAGAAAGTAGTAAAAAACGGAATGTAAAATGGTAAAAATAGAGCTGCGAATTGAAACTAAGCTAAGCTATACTAGAACAAATAAATGGCAGCTATGATAGAATACATCTAAGAGAAAATCAGAAAGAAATGTGGAGATGCATCCCTTTTGAACCCCTCTGCACACAATGGGTTAGGGTTTCGCCTCCAAAACCTGCAAAAATAAACCTATACTACTATGAAGCAACCTGTAAACAAAGTTATTGGAAAACCTACAACTAAAAATATTGGTTAGAAAACAAAACAAGTAAATAAACATGCATGAAAAGAAGCTATACCTCACTTGGGTGGAAATGGACCACCATGCCCTAGCTCATGGGAGCACCTCTCTCTTGGTTGGGGAGCAATGGTTTGGAGAAATGGAGATGGAGGAGAGGGGGAGTGGGTGGTTTGAGAGAAAGAGGTCTCAAAGAATCCATGGGCAGCATAACAATAGGCAAGTGAGGAGTGTTTTGAGAGTGACCCCCCACCCTCCTTATATAGATTTTCCAAGGGGTTTTAGGGTTTTAAGCCCTTAGTCAAGGCTTTAGCCCCTTTCGCCCTAACTTTAGCCCCTTTCAGGGTTTTAGCCCCTTTTTGAGGGTTTTAGCTCCTGGGGGTCTATTTTGGGCTCGTTTTGGGGTTTTTAACCCTTTTCTTCATCATTGGGCTCTTTTGGAGGTGTGGGGGTCAAATGGAAGGTCATGGAAGGTCTTATGGAGTGAAATGAGTGTTGTGAGATGGTGTCCTTGGGTGGTGTAGGCCATTGAGAGCTGTGTGGGGGATTTTTTGGGTTAACAGATTGCCCCTTGATGTGTGAGGGTAGGAGCTCAATGTATGGCTGATGGACATTATAGGATTTGCTGTCGAGAGGTGGTGCTTCCAGGGCTGAGGCATGGTGGCTTTTGGTTTTGTATTAATTTGGTTCCCATAAATGGGTGAGATACAATAAATGTGTGACATGTATATGGACGAGGCGGGCATTCCCATGCTCATGACAATGCCAAAAGAATCATTTGATCTATGCTCTAAAATACAAGAGTCGATCATATACAACTGATGTTACAATGATGGTTTCCTCTCCTGTGAGGCTGAGTACAATACTGATCTGGTACATTGAACCCATGGAATTCTGATGGAATACTATATCTTCATGACTGACGGCCTGCTGGATCTGTAATGGTACATAGTTGTGTGGACTCACTAATTGAGAGTCAGAGTCTCTGTGGTACAAGTATGCTGTCTCAATCATAAAGGTATATCGAAGCACTGCTGGGGCTTCTGAACATTGTTTCCAATGCAACCCATAAATCACAAGGGACATAACCTGTTTAGGTCCCTCGAGTGGACTCACCAATGTGCTAGAGTCGGGTGACATCCAGGGTCTTCGACCAAGTATTGTGTGGAACAAACCCTGTACGAATCTCAATGGTGATATGATGGAGTTGAAGTCGAGCACGTGAGAAACAACCATCCCGAGAGGCACTAAGGACTCCTCTCAAGTGGTCTAAGGAACTCATCAATGATGTTAATGAAACAAAGGTATAGGGACCTCTGGATCTATCATCTGGAATATATGTGTTGGCGTCGACAGAGGGAGACATGCCACTAGTCAAGGCAATGATGTTTCCTTGACCAGGGGCGCGAGGGATAACCGAAAGGTGTGGAGCAATCTGCGGACTGACTCACTGAATTAGGGGGGGAGGGGAGGGAAGGGAAAAATTGAATAGGGGTAGGGGGGGAGTGGGAGACTCAAAATTCCTTTGTTCAGAGTATGACGGCAGGGCGGACCAGGCAGCAAATGAAACTTGACTCATGGGAATGGGATCATAGCTGTAATACCGGGGATGTCACTGTAGATGGGAAATACTTAGAGGAGGTGGAAACTTTTGATACTGATGGGATCCAAGAGAGACACATTACAGAGTACTCTAAACAAAGGCGACCCAATATGGGGATGCTTCCAAACTATTTTCTGTGGGGTTATGTCTAGGGACACCGTTGTGGTACGATCTCGTGGATTTTTGGCGAGCCCAAGAAGGTAAGTGCTCGATGGTGCTTTCAATTTTAGAGAGTCTGAAAGCACGAAGAAGACTCCAGTGGGGGCTCTTTTTTCGTTGATAGTCTCCTATGCCCGAAAAAAGGATAAAAGTATACATAAGAGAGCTCACCCATCCTGGAGGGGATGAGAGACTTCTTTACCGTTGGTAGTCCAATCAAGCCAGAAAAGGTTAAACCTATACTGACTGGATGGTCATTCAAATACTTTTACGAGCATGAACAAAACCAAGTTTTCTCGGCAATCTTTTCTTGATGAAACGGCTGGAAAAGAGCTTAACAACAAACGGTGGTGAGCTTTTTCGTTGACCTCTCTACCCGAGAAAGCACAAAAGTATGCAAAGGGGAATGGTCTTGGCTTGAATGTGCCAAGGATGTCCTTTTCATGAGATGGTATACATGGTCCAGAAAAGGAGGTAAACAATCTGATGTAGACACCCTTTCTCATACTTTAGCGAACGGGAAAGGAAGCAGCTATGCTCGGCGATATTTTAATTGTTTTGAGTCAAAAAAGAGCTTAAACAAAACTCCAATGTGGTTAACCGACTGCGGTGGCGTGAGCGGTGCCCCATGTCGGGATGGTGGACAGAGGTCCAAAGGTCATATGCGTAGTATGGACAGAGCAGAAGGCTCTCAAACATACCAATACATGCGTGGGATAGGTCGCGGCAGAGGCTTGCGAGACGTTGCGATAGAGGCACACAAACCGAGGTGGCTCTCGGACAGAGGTCAGGAGAGCATGTGTGTGTGTTGTGGTGGACGAACTTGACTACATGTGATGTAAGTACAAGTCCGGAGGCATTTATATGCCACATATGTGCAAGAAAAGAAATCGTTTTGTGGACAGTGGTCCAAAGGTCCGTGTAAGGTGCGGTGAAAAGAAGAGACAATCTACGTGTTAAAAATACAAAATAAAAGCTAAAATTACATTCCTAAGTGGGCAGCAGCCCGAGGACACTTCTATGTCAAATATATGGAAGAAAAACAAAAGGTTTTTTGGATGATGGTCCAAAGATGTCCACATAAGGTGCGGTGAAAAAGACAATTATAACAATAAAAAGTAAAATATGGTACAATCCTTAACGGGTGGCGGCCCGATCGCTCGCATGAGTTGCAATCAGGAAATGTGATACGAGTACTGGTCCATAGATACTCACATCGTTATGTCATGGCTCGTGAGTTGAGGTGAATTGTGGGAAATGGTCCCGAAATTGATTAGTTAAACATGAGATGATGGTCTCATTAAGAGATTTGATCCCGGAGGTGTGAGAGGTGTCTCGAACCGGTTCCGGGTGACTTTGAATTAGCAACTGATGGTGCTGCCCCTAGTGAATTGGTGCACTTAGGAGTTTTTTTGTCACTATGTATATCCTGTTGAGACAGCATATGTGGATTCTCATTTTGTATTGGACATGTTTTGGACATGCGACTTATCTATTTATCTATATATATTTTTGACCCACATGGATGCGCTTTTATGGTTTTACGATGTGAGTCTTTTTTATTATGTTGTGGGATGCAAATGCCTATGTGATGTATTATTACACTATGTGTGTATTTTTAGACACGGTTATGCATTGTTTTATGGTTCTATGTTTCCTATATGCTGTTATGGATGTGCCAATTTAGAATATCGTTAGCCATTTGATCTGTGACACTATTGATGTTCCTGGGAACATGTGTGTATGTGATGGATTCAAATGTTCTGACCATATGTTTAGTGCGTAGGTACTTTCTAAAGATGCAGGGATCGCGAACTCGGTAGTGGTTGTTTAGTTGAGAAACCAACAGCTAGGAGTCTAAGAAGACATCGAGATGGTGGATTCCTAATTGTAAAGAGGCAGCCAAGAGGCCATTGACACCATCATATTCTGCCTGGTTGTTGGTTGCGGTGCCCACACATATTCTGTCGATGTGGATCAACTCGTGCGATGGGGAGTAGATTACCCATGCAACCGAGGTGAGGTTCAGGTACCATCTGCTTGCTCCATCTGCGAATCCCATATACCGATATGAGGTGTGCTCCATCTGAAGCAATGAGAGGAAATGATACATAAGACTCAATCATGGAAAAATGTGTAAAATAAAAAATGAAAAGACTATAATACAATTAAGAACGTCGTCACTCAAAGGGGTGACATTAGGGGGAAAGTTGTTTGGACTTTCCCAGGATCAGCGGTCATTCCTTTGTGTGACATGATGAATCCTTGGAGATGGCCCATGGGGACACAGAAAACACACTTGAATGGGTTCAAGCGGATCCTATACTGGCAACATTGCATTAAAATTTGTCGCAAGTCATCTATGTGTTGTGTGTGGCTTTGCAACCGCGCGATGAGGTTGTCGAAACACACCAACATGATGTGAGTAAGATCACGGAAGCAGTGCATCATGATGCACTGAAAGGTGGCTCCAGCATTTTTGAGGCCAAAGGGCATGACTTGGTAGGAGAAGATGCCCCATGGAGTTGTGAATGCCATTTTGCAACGGTCTTCTTTTCAGATTTGGATCTGGTTGTATCCAAAAAAGCCATCCATGAAGGAGAAGGCCTCATGTCCGGTGCATGCGTCGATGATTTGGTTGATGGACGGTGTGGGGAAGTTGTCTTTGGGACATGCCCCATTGAGATCGCGAATGGTACCCTGTTTTTTATTCATGGGAATGGGATTAGAAACCCAATTTGTGTATGCAATGGGATAAATGAAGCCGACTGTGCGCAGCTTCTCTATCTCAGCTTTCACCGCAGCCACTTTGGATGGATGGATGGGCCGCTGCTTCTGGCAGATGGGTGCCACATCAGGCCATGTGTCTATGTGGTGTTCTACAATGGACAGATCTAAGCTAGGAATTTTAGTGTATGACCAGGCGAAGATGTCACAGAATTCTTGGAAGAGAGCAGTATAGGCATCGACCTCTTCCGGGGAGCAAGATGCCCCCAACATGATTTCTTCAATGATCTCAAAATTGGTTGAGATGTTGATTTTAACGGTTGGTGAAATGTTCGCCATGTTCCCTTCTTTAAAGGCATCTGTTGCTGGGATTGGGTTCTTGAACCAGTCAACCTTCTTGTGGATGAAATATTTGGTCTCCATGAAAAACTCGTCAGACTGTGATGCAAGCTCTTTCGAGAGGAAGAACGAGCGATGGTGCATGTCGTCCCATGGGTATTCTAGGGTAGTCAGAGCTTTAAGGATCTCCTCATCGTTGTTGAAGCAACAAAGTGACAAGTCTGATGGATCATCATTGGAGATGGGAGTGAGCTGGTTGGGGGAGCTAGACATCATGTAAATGGACATGGTGTCGGACGAAGGAGGTGGTGGTGGGTGAACTTCTTCGATCAGGGTGATCTCAAACTCAAGGGAATGGTGACGGAGGTCAGCAAGAGCCATTCAAAATTTGGGGAGGTCTTGGCAATGGTGGGATTAATGTCCATACAAGCTGCAAAGGGCGCAAGCATGATTCTTCCTTAATGCCTTGTTCTTTACTACCGGCGCTGTTGGGAGTTCAACCACGGGGATGTTTTCATTCGTATCCATAGCATCCAGATGCGCACGAATCATTGGTATTTCAGGGCAATCCTGAGCTGGGTGGCCCCGTTGTTCACAGATGGCACAAGGTGGTACTGGTCATGGTTCTGTGGTGGCTTTGGTGTTCTTCCCCCTCACCCTTTTGGGTTGGAGCAGTGCAGGTGCGGGTGCGACGGTTAGCCTAGGTGGACCGGATGGGGGGTGAGACTCAACCGCAATAGGTTGCACCGAAGTTAACACAACCTGGGACATGGATGGCTGAGCTGGTGGATCCAGATACCACACCGGGATCCCCAACATAAGGTTGGGTAGGCTTAAGGTGGCCATGACCGGCTTGCTCATGACACCAGGTGGGGGAAAGAGGACGGGAATTGTATGGACCGAAGATGAGCCCACATAAATTCCAGCTGGTTGCATGTGGGGGTGAGGTTGTGGGGGTGGTTGAACGTAATGCTGCTATTGCGGGTGGTGTTGCGGCTGCTGTTGGCGTTACAGCTACGGATGATGTTGTGGTAGTGGTTGGGGCTGCAGCTGCGGTTGTTGTTTGGGTGCAGCGGTGCTTGATGAGACCATGCACAAGTCCATCGTTTTCTTTTGTGTCGGTGGTGGTGACACCAACAAGAAAGGAGTCGTCATGGTGGGATCGGTAAACAACCCAGGGCCCATATTCAACGTTGGGGAGGCTAGTGTGTTTTCAACCACAGTGTTGGTTGCAGGGATGACATTAGCATGTGCGGTCGCCCTTTGCGGCTCTATGGTGGTGATGGTAGGGATAACATTGGTAGGCGCTGTTAATCCTTGCAGATCATGGTAGGTGAGCTGGTCAACCATCACAATCTTCCCTTCATGGGGGAACATCATGAGGTGGAAGAAAGTTGATGCGACCGCTCGCATGGCGTACATGTAACTCCTCCCAAGGAGGAGGTTGTAATCCAGTTGAGTGTTGACGACCTCAATGTCAATGATGACTATCTTCCTGACTAATGTGATAGGGACACGAGGGAGGATTCCTTGGGCTTTAGTGGGGTGACCATCATAATCCCACAGAGTCATGGAAGATGGTTGTAGAATAGGTGATCCAAGCTTCTGCCAAACCAAGGTAGACATAAAGCACATGGATGCCCCCTCATCCACTATGCATTGGTGCACAACCAAGTTCCGGATGGACACTGGGATTTGGAAGGCGATAGTGGAGGGCATGTGCGGCTCTCCATTTTCTATGTCAAAAGTGATCAACTTTGAATCAGAGGGATCTACCGCCCCTAGAGTGGCTATTAAGTCTCTCCACTGCGTTGGGCATGTTTTAAGTACCTCAAGAGCAGACATGGTGGTTGGCGTTTGGGCCAAATCATCCACAACGCTGTAACTAACCACATCTCTAGATGTGGCATTATTGTTGATTCTGCGTATGGGGGGGCGCAGGAATGAGGGTAACTGGAGAGGTAAGTTGGTTGTCTTAGACGTAGATGCTGCTGACAAGTCAACAGGTTCAGTAGTGGTACCATACTGGTTTCATCTAGTTTGTAAGTTGACCTCTTCAGTGGTCATGGTCATCAAGTGGTGGACACCTATTTCGACCGTGGGTGGTGCCCCCGGAGCGTTGGGAGTGGCCTGGGGAGGGGTAGCGGTTGCCACCAATCCTTGGACTGGTAGTGGGTTTTGAAGCACCATGGGAGGAGGTCCTTGTGGTGTCGGGTTGGGTTGTGCTTGGTTTGTGGTGTTGACAACCTGTTGGGCCTCGTTTCGAATGGCCTGCTTGGTGCGACCCATGAGGGGGCACTCGAATGTATAGTGCCCGTAGACCTTGAAGAGTGTGCATGGTTGGTTTGTGTGCAATGGGGCATTACGTCTTGGTGCATTTGGTCGCAGGGGGTTCTGGACTGGCTGGTTCACTACGGCATTATTGGGGAGATTTAGTTGTTGACCACCTCCCTGTGATTGGTTGTTTCCCTGGTTGCGGGGCCAGTTGTTTCTAGCTTGCCCTTGTTGATTTTTGGGGGTAGGCTAGTTGGGACGGTTTTGCTGTGCAAATACTTGACCCAATGGGGTGGGTGGAGCGGGTGGGGTAGGGGCGGGGGCTTGGACTTGTTGCACTGGTGGTGCATAGTAGATTTATGGGGGCGGTGGTGCCACGAATGTGGGAATTTGCCCCACGTACTGCTGTGCTAGCCAAGCCATATCTTGAGCCTATTGCGGTGGCGTGTTTCCACCTTTCACACACCTGGGTCACGTGGCAGAAATCTTCAAGCCACTTGGTGTGTCCTTGGGGGCAAGTCTCGAGCCAAGGCGGTCACCTTGTTCTTGACTCCTTCGTTTAGGCTCAACTCCCATAGGAGCCAAGGGGGGTAGACCCTATTAAGTTACTAAGGATAATTACTTAGTGTGGTGATGTTAAACTGAATGAGTTACTTAGGAGTTTGAAATTTAACTATAGACAATCAAAGATGACAAGATACAATAATGAACACACGAAAGCACTATGCTGAGACGCAATATATATATAAAGCAAGAAAATAACCAGTGCCTTGGAATGGAGTCAAAAAATAAGATCAATGTACTTGCATGTGCTTGGAGTGAATGTGTTGCAATTGCCTCTTGGTGCGTTTTAAGTTAAATTTGAGGTGTGAGTTGATTAAAATTAGGCGAAGGGGTGGACTCCAAATATACCCGAGAGTACTTGGAGTATGTCCAAAACTAAACCTTCACGGCTACCCGCAAGGAATATGTGGGCTGAATGGATTCTCTGGGGCTATTGTTCATAATGCACCCATTAGGGTGTGACAGAGATCGGCGCCCAGAGGTCACTTTTCAGAAGTTCCCGCTTCCTTTGGGTATTTTGCCACCGTAAAGGTTTGATCTAGGCGTTGGATTTTCACCTGTTGGTTTGTTAATTTGGGAGAGTGAGTCCTAATTATACTAGTCACTCAAGTGCTTTTGATACAGCTTGACTGATCGGATGAACTGCAGCCAAGTGTAGAGCATACACACCGGAGTCTTGTCAATTTTAGTAAATTTTACAATGGGTGTTCTTGTTTAAAAGAAAACCCTCCAGGAACCTCTTTCGATCCAAGTGGATCTCAATTAGGGAATCAAGGAGGGGTTAATTTTATAATAGCTTAAAAATAAATGATGAAAATAAAATAGATACACAATTCTAGTTTTCTAATTAGTCCTACCACGAATCTCTTTCCCCTTTCGGGTCAATAGGGAAGTCGTGGGGTAAGTATTAAGATTACTTTGAAATATAAAATATGGAATATGAAATTGATAATTAAATAAAGTATACTACCCTGCAGATTATATCTATGTTATTTTGAAAAGGGATGAACAAAAATCAAGAAAAAAAGACACCAACACAAATCCCCCCGGGGGGATGGGGAATGGGCTCGAAAGAGCCTATTCAAAAATTATTTTTATTAACAGTGGTTACAATATCAAAGAACTGATATAATTCTTCTTTATCCTTATATGGAGTGAAATCAAGAGCTTACAAAGTGCAAAAATTAAAGGTTTTAGTCAAATGGGAGACCCCTGGGGGGATTTGAACGCTCCTGAGGCCACTTTCAAACAGAAGCTTCCTTTCCTTTCTGTAAAACCTGGTAAAAACCAGAAAGAATATTAGACTTAAATATGCCCAAAATTACTCTGAAATTACCTTTGGTTCAGCTCACTTTTAACCAAAAAAAGTAAGCTAAAAACTAGTTAAAAGGGGAAAACAGGAACCAAGGAAAGCAGGCTTTCCTTGGGATCTTGGCTTGCCTTTTGGGAAGACATTAATATGTGCACTTTTATTTCAGAATATGAAATTTTAACGTACAGCAAATGAAACTACCTTAACAACAAGCTACGAATTTTCATTAAAATGCTTGCGAAAATATGGTAATTTCAGCTAGATCTCTTAAAATGTAACTTTATATGCAAAACAAAACTAAGATATAGAATTAGGAAGGGATATTACTAACTAGATCTATGTGTAATTTTATCAATGAGATAGATCTAAGCAATAAGAAACCTTAATAGTAACCAGTTTGAAGAAAATTTAAGATTTTTAAAGGAGGAAAAGGGGAAGAGAAGTGCTTGTTGTTGAAGCAGATCTGCAAAGGAAACTTGGTAGTGAAGAACCGAGGGGCATGATATTAGAAATATCTGTTGGAAACCAATGGAATCAAACCTGAACCATAGATCTTCCAGTCACAGCAAACCTGTAAGCTACACAACAAATCCTACAAACAGAACCATTAAATCTAAAGATACATATGAGAAGTAGATGATACAGCATGCAAATAATCTTATTTAGCATACAGGTATTAGCTCATTCAAACATATGCAGAAAAATAGAAGTAAGTAAGCTTAATTACAATGATATATCCCTATTATTTCAATAACCATTCAGGCAGACAACAGTTAAGTGCAAAAAATTGAAAAAATAGCAGTTTCACCTCAAATGCAGCATGATAAGGATAATCCACACATGAAAGGTACTCCACAACTGAGCCTCCAAAACTTCTCTTTATTTCAACAATGATGATCAATACACAATTACAATGGCAAGCCCTTCAATCCAGCTCTAACTATCTTGGAAGAGGGAGCCTCAGCCAAGATATATACAAAATACAGGACATCCAGCCCAGGGGGGCACAATTCCTCATGGAATCAAATGAAATCAGCTGATGGAGAGTCCATCAATGAAAAAATGAAGCTGAAATGAGCCTACTTGTCAAACGGGGGCTTGATTGAGCTAACAAATCAACCCATACACAGACACATCAGTCCACAGAGCATCCAAGAGAGTCCACACGTGTGGAGGAGAGAGAGAGGGCACAATTCCCCATGAAGACAGCTGAAGATCAACTCTGGATCCGATTTGATCACCTCCTTCAGTCAAGGATTTGTTAGATCCAGTCAATCTGCTTCAGATCTGACTGATTGCAATCAAATCGGCTGAGAATCCACTGATTTATGATTTTGGATTTGCTCCATTATTCATCAATTTATTAATTAAAATAATCAATAATTGATTTTTGGGGCTTTCTGACCTAAGTGATGGAAAAACACTCAAAACTAGGAAATAGTGGGTCCATGGGTTTACATGGTGCTCTTAGATTGAAAATGAGCACCTACATGACTGAAACTGATTATTTGGCCACTTTTAGTACAAAATCAATTTTTCCAATTAAACTATTAAAAAATAGCCTAAGTTTTGGAAAAATTAAATTTTAATAAAAAACACTGAAAAAACTAAAAAATTGAAAAATTGAAAAACACCTAGGGGGACTTAGACATGTTCATATGACTCGATCATGATGTCTAGCATGCTTATACATTGACACACAGACTCTAATAACCTCAATAGGCCTAAATGCCAAGCCGACCACCCCAACTTTGGAGGTATGGAGTGAAAAACTCAGAAATTATCAGTCGTTTATTCAACAACCAATAATAACCAAGGGAAAAAACACCATGGGCTGATCGGATTGACAAATAAAGTCTAAGAGACCGAATCTTTTACAGACACTATCATGCTAGAACATTTATTACAACTCCCCCATGGGGTATGAACATGTGATATAGTACAACAAGCACTTCCCATAAGTACTTCCACAGGTCTTCTGAAGTCCGAACAAGTTAAACTTGTCTGGTTCACCAGGCTCACTTGATAAAGAACTACTAAGTACAACTTAGGTGGTAACATGGCGCTGGTTGTGCGTAGGAAGTTGTCGCTCCGGACTGAGACATCATTCTAGCATAGTCTAGAGCTTGGTATTGGTAAGCAACATTAGCAGTGTTGCTTGGTTGTGGTGCGATGGAAGGTGGTGTCGGTCGAGGCGGTGGTTGTTGAGAGACTGACCCTATAATGCCATCCGCTACGTGGGATTCCCCCAGTGCGTCGCGGTAAGAGGTACTTAGACAGGGAGTGTCTAGGATGACGTTATATAAGTATCTCGACTAGGCGTAGATGAGGTCAAATTGTTGGGTCTTCAGTATGGCCTCTTCTTCAGATTGGGGACGTTCAGATGCGACGTCCTTTGCGATCGGCGGGAGCAAAGTCTTGAGGAACCAATCTAAGAAGATCATGTCATCAAGTTGGATCTTGCACAAGCTGCGGCATCGCCGCCACTCATGGATATGGTCAGTGATGTGGGTGGCAGTGTTTTGGCGACAGGATAACAGGATCTCCACCCCTTCGTCATAGATGACAGGGAGTTGGAAATATTGCAGGAACATGAAGGCTAGGGAGTTGAAGTCAGGGTACTTGGCTTGTGGCAGCTCAATGTATCATTTGGCTGCGACACCTATGAGGGTGCGTTGGAACAGCCTCAGCCTGATGGAGTCTTCTACGATGCTATTAGATAAGCACCATAGATGGAAGGTCATTATATGATTTTGGGGACATTCCCTGGCTTTGCCTTCAAACTTTGGGATGACTGAAGGTAGCTTAGTTGGCATGGGTGGCCAAAACTCTTGGTGACGGATGGGGTCATTTGTCAATCTAGCTAGGTCAGGCAAGTTCAAATGAGCCATTAATGGCAGATTTGACCCCAAGTTGATGTGGGATGGGGCTGCAATGGGAGTGGGGTTTGCAGGTGCATAATGCATCTGCATGGCTGGGAGTGCTTGTGGTGGTACCATGGCGGATAGGCCACTGCCCCCAAGTGTTGTGGGGGGGATGGTATGGGTGGCAGGGTCATTTCCCCCCTGCATGGCAGTAGGGGAAATGTGGGTGGTTGGTGCACTGTCCCCCTGTGTCGTAGGTGGGACAATGTGTGTGGAGGGGCCACTGCCCCCATGTGTGGCCACTGGACCAGCTTGGCTGGTGGTAATTGGCTAATGACAGTCCACATGACTATGCTTGGATTTCTTGCCACATTGTGGGTGACTGGTTGTGATGTGGACATGGGTCCACTTGCTAAGGTTACACCGGAAAATGGATCCGGGTTTGCAGTAGCCATGGGGCTAGATGGTGCGGTGTGGAGGTCTGGTTCAGACTGATATGGGTCTGAATCAGAATCAGAGGCTGTATGGCCCTATGATGGTGTGGGAGATCATTGAGAATGGCTACGATGGTTCCAACTAAGTTTTCCAAATGGTGGTGGTTCGCCTCTTAGGCATGAGGAAGATCATGGAGGATCAATTGTGTTTTCTTGTGTGAATGAAACTGGTGGGTATGAAATTTGGACCCCAGTATCAATGGATTCCTACTGGCTTAAGGTGGTCTCTCAGCCACCAAGACTACCAAAAGACAGCGCTTGTCTTGTTCCTCACGGGTAACTCTACTCAATCGGAAGGGGTCATTGCCCGTTTCGCTTGGCAATCCCTCTTAGCGGCCAGCTACTTTGGGGTTCCTGTTGTACTCCTCACAATGAGTTTCTAGGAAAATCCCATGTACTTCCCACAGTTGTAGTAGTCAGGGACTTATGTCCTCAAAGACTGCAGAGTTGATTGAACTTAGTGTAAATTTAGTAACTTTTAAGGCTCACTCAGTGTCATGAACTAAGTTGGGTTAATTATGTGGTATGGTGTGTTGGTTTGCTTGCTTGTTCTAGTATTTGGTTAGCAATATGGTTTATGAATTCATGGTAGAGTTCACATCATGGTTTTGAATGCAAATGTAAATAGAAACTTGTAAGCAAATATGGTGATTAACCCTGAATTGTTGGCCTAACTAAGTGTCTACCTCTCAGTGGTATTCTTCTTCAACCAAGAGAAGGTGTTGGGCTCTCAACACAATGGGACTAAGCCCATCCGTAGATCTTCAGGTCACCTCCCAAGTGCTAGGTTGGTCAAGCAGGGAGGACGTTTAGCACCGTGATAATCCCTCCTTCTCTACCCCCCGTACCTTCCAGGTCACCTGGTTTTAGTGGTTTATGAAAAATGCCATGGAGTGACTAGATCTATACGAGCTATCCCTTCGTCATATCCTAGAATACCCCGAAGGGTAATGACTAGGTAGAGGAGGTAGGGGGCAGCAAGATGGTTAATTTTATGTCAATTTTAGTTAGGCTAATTCATTTTATTGAACCTTAGTGATTGGATTAGCATATACACATTGTTCATTGATTTGTTTGCAAAAAATGAAAACTGAAATAAACAGAGACCTATAATGGTGGACGAAGGTGGCTGGGCCACACTAACAGTCCTATAAAACTGGAAATTGCTGCTAATTAAACTAAAAAACAACTTCTATGTGACAGGCCACACATTTCTGACTAAATCCCGCGCGAGGAGCCCACGAGATTTTTCCAAAAATGAGCGAGGGGGTCGCACAAAATGCCAAAACAGCCGCAACTTGAGCTCTTAGGCTGAATTCATGCCTATATAAGGATTAAGTGCACCCTGGGTGCACCTGTCTGCCAATTAAGAGCGCCTTCCCTCACCTTTTCCCCCGATAAGAGCGACCTGCTCCGGAAAGGGGTGTTTTTGGGGCTACAGGGTCAGATCTGGCCGACAATAACTGGTACTGGGTCAGTCTGACTTGGATCAGCCTAGGAAAGGCTTTGACACTGACAGAAAACAAGAAATACAGCAGATTTAAATAGATCTAACATAACATTTTTGAAAACTAGGGTTGAAACTAAAAAACTTGAAAAACTTGAAATTTTTGCCCGGGGATCCTGTGGGATTGACCCAGGGGAGTCGCCAAAGCTGTAGTGAGAATTTCTCCTCACTACAGGGGTAAAAATGGCTCCCTTGTGCTTATAGGGCACAAGGGTAGGTTTCTACCCTCAGAAAACAGTAAAAAACAGAATGTAAAATGGTAAAAATAGAGCTGCAAATTGAAACTAAGCTAAGCTATACTAGAAAAAATAAATGACAGCTATGATAGACTACATCTAAGAGAAAATCATAAAGAAATGTGGAGATGTAGCCCTTCTGAACCCTATACTACCTCCAAAACCATTAAAAATAAACCTATACTACTATGAATCAACCTGTAAACAAAGTTAATGGAAAACCTGCAACTGAAAATATTGGTTAGAAAACAAAACAAGTAAATAAACATGCATGAAAAGAATCTATACCTCACTTGGGTGGAAATGGGCCACCATGCCCTAGCTCATGGGAGCACCTCTCTCTTGGTTGGGGAGAAATGGCTTGGAGAAATGGAGATGAAGGAGAGGGGGAGTGGGTGGTTTGAGAGCAAGAGGTCTCAAAGCATCCACGGGCAGCATAACAATAGGCAAGTGAGGAGTGTTTTGAGAGTGACCCCCCACCCTCCTTATATAGTTTTTCCAAGGGGTTTTAGGGTTTTAAGCCCTTGTTCAAGGTTTTAGCCCCTTTCGCCCTAACTTTAGCCCCTTTCAGGGTTTTAGCCCCTTTTTTAGGGTTTTAGCTCCTAGGGGCCTATTTTGGGATCTTTTTGGGGGTTTTTATCCCTTTTCTTCATCCTTGGGCTCTTTTGGAGGTGTGGGGGTCAAATGGAAGGTCATGGAAGGTCTTATGGAGTGAAATGAGTGTTGTGAGATGGTGTCCTTGGGTGGTGTAGGCCATTGAGAGCTCTGTGGGGGATTTTTGGGGTTAACACATATGACCTAAAGAGAGCGGTAGATCCACCTCGAGAGATAAATACCACCTTGGGAATGATATATAATTCAAGACGAAGAAAAGTATGACAGAACTTCCAACTAAATTAATAGGCCTCGGATACACTCTAGTTATGTGGCACAATTGAGGGACAGCATTCATGCAGACACTTCCAGCTATGAGGAAGTATCCAAGGAGAAATAGAAGGATCTATGATCAAATATTACCATTTTATCTTGGGGAATGATGTCTAGGATGTGGTTTCGAGACCTAAAGGGAATTTCGTAGTGTCTTCCATGTACAAGATCAAGTATCTAGCATATGAAAGCATCGAGGGATACAAACCAAGGTTTGTGGTTTCTCTCAGACAGAGGGAGTAGACTATGGCATGACATACTCCATTAACTAGACACACTTCTCCAGTGAAGTAGAAGTAGCATATCGAGCAGAGAACCACATATGCACAAAAGCAAGGATAATTTTAAGAACACCCTCAAATTTTATATGTATAGTAAATGGGTGAATCTCCCTAATATATATGAAAATTTGAAGGCTATTTTATCAATAATATAATATGTATATATAATTATTTGGCTAATCTTTCATTCTATTATAGAATCTTTTAAAATATTGGTGAATATTTAACTAAAATATAAAATATTGTAAAATCATGGATAATATTTCATTGAATTATTAAATATTGTAAAAACTTGGCGATTCTTTCATTCAATTATAAAAACTTTTAACGACTTGGTGAATATTTTTCTAGGAAAACTCATCTTTTGATTATGTGGATTATTGAGGTAGTGCAATAGAAGAGCCTATACCAAATCTAGACTCTCTCAACTCCTAAACTGTCAAATGAGCAAATGCATGAATGAGGAGAGGAGGGATTTATTTATACATTTCATAAGTAGTATTGGGTCACTCACAACTAGAGGTTTTGGTTACTCTTCTACCATATGGGGTCGACCATTTTTTCCCCATGTCGATCTTTTCATTATGTTTGCTTATGACCCAAAGTCAAGAACAACTTATTTAATGCAGAATCCTTTGATTTCTAGGTTGACAAGAGGATCAATGTAATTTTATCCCTTTGATTTAATGTGCACAATTTTTTAGCAGTTTTGTTGCTTTTATGGTTACTCTTTATAGAATGCATTAGACTAATTAGTTGTGCAACAGTTTCTCCTTTGGTTAATAAGTTAAGCAACTCATTAAGTGATATATTTTTAATTTCTTCATTAATTTCCTTACATGCAAATTGCATAAACATTTTTTTATCCATTATCAAATATTTTATTCTGCTTCCATGGATGTACTCCTATTGGTCTCTTTGTATCTTTTCAATCTGATTTCTCCTGATGAATATGCCTTGTCCAGTACCAACTTGCAAATTTTTAGTAATAGATACATTTTTTTTAGGAACATGGGACAAAACATTATTATTTCTTCTTTTATTGAGTGAATCAAGAATGATAGGACAATCTTCTAAGCTATGCTCAAGAATGATAGGACAATATTCTAAGCTATGCTCATTCTTTTTGTGCAACTTGAGCATGAACAAAAAACAAAAACTTGTGCATTTCATGGGGAACAACTCCTATAAATTTATCGTGTGCTTCATTGAGTAATTTTTTCCTTGCTTGTGCAGTTGATAGTTTATTGCACCTTGCATAATTCTAGATATAATTCATTACTTTCTTATCCCACCACTCTCGAATTTCCTTTTTAGATATCATTTATTCATGCTCGTCGAATTATTCAGATTATGTACTATGGGAAATGGAACCATTGTTGTAGTCTAAGGGTTCGAGTAATTACCAATAATACATAGCTATACATAAGAAAGAGAGAGATCATTCACATGATAACCATAACACAAACAAGAGTAAGTGGGATAACTGTAACTATATTTTATATTAGACATTGGACATTATACAAGTTACAATGAACATGCATCTCCTTTGATTCAGATCAACACCCTATTTTATACATTTTGCAATCAATTATTTGGTTACAATTTTCAGGTCAATCAACCAACCGACTGACTGTACCGACTCAACCATAGTCATCAGTAGGACCTAGTCCACCAGCCGACTAGGCTTCTCCAACAAAACCTCTTTGTTCACATTTTCCACTACAACCATGATCGAGTCATTCTTCTTTGTTTTCATTGGCACTCTTGTAATAAAATCCATAGATGCTTCTTCCCACTTCCACTTAGGAATAGGAATTGGCTGCAGTAATCATGTTGGGTGTTGGTGCTCAACTTTCACTTGTTGTTACTTCTAACATAGATCTATGTATTAAGTGATATCCTTCTTCATAAATGGCCAAAAATACTACTTTATTGTTATCATTGCAATCTATTTATATCCTGGGTGACCTACGTATCGCACCTAATGAATCTAATATATTACTAGCATCTTCAATTCTGCGTTGTCTAGAATGTATAGTTCTCCTTGGGACAGAAGAATTCCATATTCTTATAAATGATATCCCACATACTTCTTATATGGTTTTTTTTCCTAAGATCCATGCTCACTTGCGTGTACTTCTCATCTTCAGCCAAGACCTTTCTGACTCATTATTTGAAGTCATCGCGACACAAGCTCATGGTTGCAACATGAAACCTTTTGCTAAGTGTTTAAGCATCCTTGTTCTCTTTACCTTTAACATGCTTGATATCAAGATCAAATTCGCTTAGGAATTATAACCACATGGCCTACCAGGAATTCAAATTTGGTTGATCAAACAAATACTTCAAGCTCATGTGATCAATGCATAATTCAAAATTTCTTCTAAGAAAGTAGTGTCGCTGCATATTTAAGGCGTGCACTATTAGTGCTAGCTCCAAATCATGCATTGCATAATTCTTCTCATGATCCTTTAAATTTCAGGACTTGTTCCATATCACATGTCCTTCCTGCATAAGTACTCCTCTGATCCCTTTGATGAAAGTATATGTGCATATCACAATATTTTTATTTGGATCTATGATCTTTAGAATAGGGGAACCGGTAAGAAATTCCTTCAGGAGTTGGAGGCTTTACTCACATTTCTCATACCATGCAAACTTCACATCATTCATCTGCAATGATGTAATATGATGCACCAATTTAGAGAAATCCTTGATGAGTATCCTATAATATCCCTCTAAACCCATGAAAGATCAAACATCTATCAAATTCTTGGGTGTAGACCAATTCACTATCGCGTACATGTTCTCGGGGCCTACTAAAATTCCCTCTGCTGAAATAGCATGACCCAGATACTCAATCTTCTTCTGATATAACTTGCATTTGTTGATATTGGAATACAACTTATGGGCCCTAAGCACTTGCGGTACCATTCTGAGATGCTTCACGTGCTCCTCCTCGTTCTTGGAATAGACGAGGATGTCATCTAGGAATACCAACACAAATTTGTCCAAGTACTATATGAACACGCTATTCATGAGGCACATTAAGTTAGTTGGCACATTGGTTAAACCAAATGGCACAACATTGAATTCATATTGGTTATATCGTATTCTTTCTTATGGGTATATTTCTACTTGATTTTGACCTAATGATACATTGACCTTAAGATGATCTTAGAGAATACTTTGGCTCCCTTGATCCCATTGAAGAGATCATCTATACTAGGAAATGGATATGTGTTCTTGCTTTTGAACTTATTAAGTTATCTATAGTCAATACACAGTCGTAAGGTTCCATCCTTCTTTTTTATGAACAACGTTGGAGAACCCTACGATGACACACTTTCTCTGATATAGTGCTTATCAATTAATTCCATGAGTTGCATTTTCAAATCAAATAACTCTAGAGTGCTCATCCTCTAAGGTTATTTAGACATTGGGGTTTCTCCTGGTAGTGTATTAATTGTCAAATCAAATTATCATTCTGGTGGAAGTCCCAACTCTTCTTCTGTAAATACATCCTTATATTCTTGCAGCACTAGGAAATATTTAAGAGATGGACCTTTATCTTCTGCGGCTTCTGATTCATGAACCACATATACCTGAAAGCTCTTATTGAAGTACCTTCCCAACTGTAGTGTTGAAACTTGCATTATGGAAATATTTTTCAGCACACCTTTCAATGTCTAAGGCTTTCCTTCATCATTAAGGCATTAAAGAAACTAATTATAACAGGCAAGCTTAGCATGATGCTTTTCTGTCCAAACCATTCCAATAATAACATCATGTGATCCTAGCGGTAGTAGGTTTAGGCTTGTTTCACTGGACATATTATCCAACATTAAAAAACATCATTTTACCACTTCACTTACTTTCCTTGTTGTCACTATGGATAACTAGACTAGCCACAACTTGCTATTCCTACTTTTCTTAAGCATGGAAACTTCACCAATATTAGGATGAATATAATTATGAATGAATCCTAGGTATATTAAAATAAAAATAGACTACACAATAATCTTACCTCCAACTTCAACTATGATTTCTTGATGATCTACTTGATAATCATCCAAATTTGCATAGATTCTAGGAGTTTTTATGGCCATGTCCTCCATAGTCACAAATCCTTCAATGTTACGTATTCTTCACGCCTACTCCTCCTATGAGGGAAATCATATAGACTATTATTCTCTCCACATCCCCATCGTTGCATTGGTTCTCTAGGCCTTCCTACGCTTGGCATATCATGTTTAAATATGACCTGCATTGGATATTCCTACCAAACATTCCTCTATTGATTCCTATAGGGTGTTGATCTGAACTCTTGCTTCTGTGGAATAAACCTGCCCTTGGTATTCCCTTTTCCTACTTGATTTTATTCAATCCTTCCATGGATTTTCTCATAGCGATTCATATCTTTCCAGATAGCAACATCCAAATTCTTTGGCTCCACAATTTCAATTTTTGTCTCTATAATTATGCGGTAGTTATAAATCCTTAATGGAAACAATTATTCCATAAACAAGCTAAGGATCTAGGCACACAATTAACCTCATAAAGAATTGCAAACAATTAGCATAAAGAGAGAAGAAGAACAATGAAAACTCATGAATAATGAATCTCTCATTAAGCAATGATCAATGAATGATATTATTAAATAGATAATACATCCTTATAAAGAAAAATAGAATTTCCAAAGAAGAAACTCAAGCTAGCTCATAAGGCAATCTTACTAAATATGAAAAAACCCCGAAGGTAACTAAAGCACTTTCCAAATCATTCCAAGAGCTCACGAATTGGATAAATCATGAGTGAGGTTTGATTAGTGAAGTAAAGGATTACTAATCAAGGAAACTAAAGAGAAAATCACGGAGGATGGGTTAGCCACAAAAGATAGTAGTTTCCTAGTTAACTAGCTTTACCTTATCCACTGAAAAACATGAAAAGCAATTGAAAGGCATAATTGGCAGGAAGATGCGATTACTAATCTAGGAAGTCAATAAATTTGGAAGAATCTTATCCAGAATCAATATAAGAAGCTCTTGGAGTATTTATGGCAAGCGTTAACCAAGTGGTGCAAGTGGGCCCAACTACCTAGTCTAGAACATAGGAATTTAATCAAAATGACTAAATATTATATCCTAAGTATATAGGTGGGTTTTTAATATTCCATCACCACCCGCCCCCCTTAATCCTAACTGTATGAATCCAAAATTTAGGACCCATGCAGCATAGGCCTTATGGTCACCCTTTACATTATTCATCCATGTGAATTGGGAAAATAGGGAAAAACTCATGGGAACAAATGTTAGTTTTTCATCACATTAAGCTAGCATTAAGATCTTAGGATATTTTCACTGAGAGAATAACAAGTACAGCAATAAAACATAAGCACATCACAAGAGACAAGAGACACAAAGAGTTTTCCTTGAGGAAACCATAAAGGAGAAAACCCCGCAACTTCCTCTAAGATAGAATCAACACCAAAATAGTAAGAGATCTCCCAAAACAGCAGTAGTCTTCTGTCTTCTGTCTAGTCCCAAAATTTCCTTCTTCAGTAGTGCGCCACACTTGGGAGAGCAAGTGAAGTATTTCCACAATGTGATAAATAGAGAGACTCTCACTCTCTATTTATATTCATCTGTTCACTTGAATTGCCTTTTCACACGTAGGCTCAACCTAATAATTACTACTTGAGCCTACACCTTAATTAGTGTATAATAACTCAAGTGCCCCGAAACTATGGGGACTTACCTAATGACTTTATATGACTTGATTACATTATTAATCCTCCCAATCGAAACATCGGGGCATGACCACATGACTCAAATACATAATAGAAACATCCCGAAATAAACATCGGGTTACAATACATAAGATACATAGAAGAATACATTCTGAAGTTACATATACATCAACACTCCCTCTTAACTAGGAAGGTATTCTTTCAACACAATTTTCAGCACTGGTCTTCTTCTCTGTATCAGCTAGATCATCTCATCTTCAAGTCATCTTCGTCTTCAAGTCATCATTAGATCTGGATCATCTTCACTGGACTGGATCTGGATCATCACTCGATCTGGATCACTACTGCTGGATCATTATTACTGGATCTGGATCATCACTCGATCTGGATCAACACAGGTGCTATCTCATGATTCTTCTTGTCATAGGAAGTTCTACAGAGCCAGCCCTTCTTCATGCTGGTTTTAGGCCTACCCTCGTGTAGGTCTTCGCCCAGCACTTATATCTGACCTGCTCGTCAGAAAGGCATGCCCAGCACTCACATCTGATCATGTAGTAAACTACAATCCCA
>LPNX010822913.1:71574-105233 GCA_001517045.1 Pseudotsuga menziesii
GAAAGGGCATGCACTCATATCTGATCATGAGGGGAACACATCCCAACAATCATATCAGAATGGACCCTAGTCCTCCTCGACTAAGCTACCTGGTAACTGACGAGGCGCCTCCATTCTCCTAGAGAATGGCAGTTGCCCTCACATCCGACCTGCTCGTCGGAATGGCCAACACTCACATCTGACATGGAAGGAACTTAATCCTTTAGCCATGAGCAGAATGGTTCAACCCTTACATCTGACCATGGAAGGAACCAATCCTCTCACCATGTCAGAATGGCTCAACCCTTACATCTGACCATGGAAGGAACCAATCCTCTCACAATGTCAGAATGGCTCAGGGTCTCATCACTATCTCTAGGAGGAAGCCTCGATCTGGAGAACACCAAGTCTCTCTCTGAAGTACTTGAAATTCAGCCTAGCCAATGGCTTAGTCAATATATCAGCTATATGTTCCTCCGTCGCAACATACAGGAGATTCAACGCTCCTCTCTGTACCATATCCCTGATATAGTGATACTTGATCTCGATATGCTTCGACCTGTCATGAAACACTGGATTCTCTGACAACTTCATGCAACTCTGGTTGTCACAATGTATACAAGTAGCATCTAACTGGAGATCAAATATATTAGACAGTAGCTTCCGCAGCCATACTGCCTCACAACTAGCTGAACAAGCTGCGACATACTCTGCTTCAGCTGTACTAAGTGCCACACAGGATTGCTTCCTGCTAAACCAAGAGATCACACCTGATCCCATACTGAAGCAACATCCCGAAGTACTCTTCCTGTCGACGGCACTGCCTGCCTAATCTAAATCAACATAACCCTCCAGGTTAATATTCTGATTCGCATCGTACTTGAGCCCATAATCAATTGTACCCTTCAGGTACCTCAGAATATGCTTTGCAGCAATCAAGTGAACACTTCTCGGATCTGTCAAGTACTGACTCAAGGTGTTCACAGTAAATAAAATGTCTGGTCTCGTGTTCGTCAGGTACATCAATGACCCAATCATCTGACGATACATCGTAGCATCAACCGATTCTGACGAAGCATCACTCAATAGCTTCAGGTTCGATGCCATAGGTGTGGCCATAGCCTTGCAGTCCATCATCCCAAACGTCTTCAGGATCTCTACTGCATACTTCCCTTGTCCAAGGAAGATTCCATCTGTACTCTGCCACACCTCCATACCTAGAAAGTAATGCATCATCCCCAAGTCCTTCATCTCGAACTCAGCAGCAAGATTTCTCTTCGTATCAGCAATCAACCCATATGTACCTGTCACAAATAGATCATCTACATACAGTAGGAGCATCACAGGATTGCCTTCTTCAACCTTGTATTAAAGGTTGGAATCTGCTTTACTCTTTGTAAATCCCAAACTGGATAGAAAGCTGTCAATTCTACCGTACCAGGTCCTAGGTGCCTATTTCAAACCGTACAGGGCTTTCTTCAATCTGCATACATGAGACTCTCTGTCATGTGTCTCAAAACCAAGTGGTTGTTCTACATATACTTCTTCTTCTACTACACAATTCAAGAATGCGGTCTTGACATCCATCTGGTGTATCTTCCATTTCATCACTACAGCCAGAACAAGTACTGATCTGATGGAAGTGTATCTGGCTACAGGTGCAAGGGTTTCATCATAGTCTACTCCTTATGGATTTGTTGTAGGCTGTGTATTCATCAAATGTTACATCCCTACTGACGTCAATATTCTTGTATCCTGGAAAGTAGATTCTATGAGCCTTCGAGCTTTCAGAGTAACCCACAAATATGCCCTTCTTTCCTAAAGGATCTAGTTTTGTTCTCTTCTCTTTTGGAATATGTATGTACATGGGACAACCGAATATTCTGAGATGGCTGACTTCTAGTTTCTTTCCAGAGAAGACTTCTTTAGGAGTCTTGTTCTCGAGTACTCTATGTGGACTACGGTTCTGTACATACACTGCTGTTCTAGCAGCTTCAGCCCAAAGATGCATAGGTAGATCTTGATCATGAATCATAGCTCTTGTAGCTTCCATGATAGTTCTATTCTTCCGTTCTGCAACCCCGTTCTGTTGAGGATTATAAGGAGTTGACAACTCCCTCTTAATCCCTGCTTCTTTGCATAGCCCTTTGAATTCATTCGAAGTGAATTCTCCACCATTATCTGATCGAATGGTCTTGATATTATTTTCCATATGGTTCTCGATCAAGGCTTTGAATTCCTTGAACTTGCTGAACACTTCATCTTTGTTTTTCATAAAGTAAATCCATGTCTTTCTAGAAAAATCATCAATAAAAGAAACATAGTATGCATACCTGCTTAGTGATTTTGATGACATTGGACCACATACATCGGAGTGGATTATTTCTAGAATGACTTTGGCTTTGCTTTTGCTGCTAGGAAATGGCTTCTTTGTATTCTTCCCTTTCGCACATCCTTTGCAAACTCCATCATGCTTTGCTTGAAATTCTGGAAGTCCTTCAACATATTTTCTTGCAATAGGTAGTGCTCTGTAGTGCACATGTGCAATCCTTCTATGCCAAAGCTCATTTGGCTCTACTGTATCATGGATCAAGGCTTGTTCTAGATGACCCTTCAATTTGTACAAGCCTCCTTCTTGTTCTCCAATCACTACCGCATCATCAATTTTCTTTTCTTTTGGCCACATGATGACTTGACCATCGATGAATGCAACCCGCATTCCTTTTGCATCCAAGGCTGAAATGGATAGAAGGTTCTTCTTAAGTCCTGGAACAAACAATACTTCTTTCATTGTTAGAGACTTACCAGAGTCTAGCTTGTATGAAGATTCCCCACTACCTTTTATTGGATATTGGTAGTCATCTCCTAGTTTCACCTTGTGAGGTGATTCATGTTCTGACAGTCTTACAAAAGATTCCTTGAATCCCGTCATATGTTTGGAGGCCCCACTGTCTATAATCCAATCATCACTACCATGAGTAATGTTACCTGTGAGCACTGATATCAGAACATATTCATCCTCGCTTGAAGAATCTTCACTTTCATATCTGGATTTCTTCTTGGTTGGTTCATCATCCTCTGTAGCATGAGTATGATGTCTTCTTTTGTTTCCTTTCTTCTTATGAGAGTGTCCCTTGTTCTTAGGGTAGTCTTTTGCAAAGTGTCCTCTTTCATCACATGTATAACATCTTATTTTAGATAAATCTCTTCTAAAGTTGTCTTTATGATGAGGATCCTTACCTTTGGAGTAATGAGGTTTTCTTCTTCCCTTCTTGGAATGAACTATAAGAGCTTGGTCTTCACTTCCCATCTTCTCTTCTCGAGCTGCTATCTGTGCTTCTTCTTGAGAACATTCTTCCCATAGTCTGCTGAATTTTATTAGCTTCTTTCTCGCACAAATTCCTTGGATAAAAGCATCCCATGACCTAGGGAGGCCATTCAAGGTAGTCATCACAATCTCGGCGTTTTCCACTTCTTCATCAACAGCTTCTAGTTTCTCTTTGATTTGAGAGACTCTTGTGAAGTAAGACTGGATGGTTTCTACATTCTGAATCTTCACATTCTTCAGCTGGTTCCTCAGGGTCATCTTCTGATTCATGTTCTTTCCTTCAAACAATTTGGTTAGGGCATCAAACATAGCTTTAGGTGTCTTGAGAGAGGACACCTATGGGATAAGATGATCCTTGATAGAATCAGCAATGATCCTCTTTGCCATAACCATATTCTTCTTATGCAAGGCTTTTGCCTCATCTCCCTCTGGAACTGGAACCTCCTCATGAATGTAGGAGTCTAATTCATTCTCTTCCAGGACCAGGGAGATCCTATACTTCCAAGCTCGGAATTTATCAGCTCCCTCAAGCTTTTCATCAAGCTTGGTATGATGAGACATCTTTCAAATAAGAACCTCAAATGGAAATACAAAAGATTAGATCTTACCGATTTGAGGTGTCCGTCCTTGTCCCGGAGTTCGCTGATCTAAGGTTTGTCGTAGAAACCCTAATTTTCAAAATTTGGAAACTTTCAGATCTGATTGGACGAACTGATAGATCTCTTCAAATGGAGCTGTCCAATGTACTCCTTTTCTGAAAACAGTGGAGGGAAGCTCCCAAAACAGGAAGCCCTAATTTTCTGATTTCTTCTGCAGAAATGCCTGTTACTGTTTCTGTGATATCTTTGAAATTACGAATCTTCTGTGTCTGAAATTTCTCACTGAGGTAAAATTTCATGTCCCCGATCCAACACCATAGGTTTAATCAGAATTGGTTTCACCATTTGGGATTTATGATCCTTTTCCCAAGGTGACCTGTTATAGGACTGTTCAGAACAGCGAAGTTGTACAGCATGCCACTTGTCACTGGTTCATATTCTGAGTCTGATATTTGGATCATAGAAATTAAATTTTGTGCCCTTTCTAGAACATCTTCAGGAATTCCATTTGGATCTCTGTAGCTCAATATATTGCAGATCTCCCTAGATGTCCTGTTTAGGGATGAATTCTGGAAGAGGATGGAACCCTAACTTGGAGAGATCATATCTCCTTGAGTACAGCGAATATGAGTCTGATGTTTGGATACAGGCTTCATCGGGATTTCATATTCGTCCCTTGCAATTTTCAGCTTCTGAGACTTCTCCAATATCATAATATAGCGACTGTACCAAAACTTAGCAGTTTTAGTATTCAGGGTTTCTCCTAGCTCAGGGTCAAACTAGGGTTTGACTTTCCTGGAGTTTCACCCAACCAAATTTCTTGATCCAGGTCTCTAAACTTCGGTTTTCGTGAGGAGAACAATCCTATGCAGGTCTCACTCAAAAAATTCCTCTTCTGTAGAAAGCCCTAATTTACACATCGAAACTGAAAATGTTTGAAATTGAATTCCACATCGACAGAAAGATGCACCCTTCAATGGAGAGTCATCCTAGCATACTTTTGCTGAAAATATGTGGAGTAATATCCACAAAATAGGAAGCCCTAGTTTTTGCAGCTGCACAATGTCTTCTTCTCAAGTTAGCTCTGATACCATGTTAGTTTTTCATCACATTAAGCTAGCAATAATATCTTAGGATCTTTTCACTGAGAGAATAACAAGTACAGCAATAAAACATAAGCACATCACAAGAGACAAGAGACACAAATAGTTTTCCTCGGGGAAACCATAAAGGAGAAAACCCCGCAACTTCCTCTAAGATAGAATCAACACCAAAACAGTAAGAGATCTCCCAAAACAGCAGTAGTCTTCTGTCTTCTGTCTAGTCCCAAAATTTCCTTCTTCAGTAGTGCGCCACACTTGGGAGAGCAAGTGAATTATTTCCACAATGTGATAAATAGAGAGACTCTCACTCTCTATTTATATTCATCTGTTCACTTGAATTGTCTTTTCACACGTAGGCTCAACCTAATAATTACTACTCGAGCCTACACCTTAATTAGTGTATAATAACTCAAGTGCCCCAAAACTGTGGGGACTTACCTAATGACTTGATATGATTTGATTACATTATTAATCCTCCCGATAGGAACATTGACGCATGACCACATGACTCAAATACATAATAGAAACATCCCAGAATAAACATCAGGTTACAATACATAAGATACATAGAAGAATACATTCCGAAGTTACATATACATCAACAACAAAACCCTCCCTCAAAAATGGACATGAAAGGTAAACCAAAAATACTACTCCAAACTAAATGTTTATGTTTGGAGGAATATTCTTCTTGGGAAGAAGTGGTTGCTTCTCACATGTCTAGATCATGTGCTTGATCTCTGCATATTATGTAAGTAAATGGCAGTGCTTAACTAGATCAAGAACATAAATAGTTGCATTATGTTAACTGGGACCATGTAGAACAACTGGGATCCACTAATGTGTAAGCAGGACTGAAAATTGTTAAAGCATCAAATGAGAGTTATAATCGCCTCCAATATGGTATGATGACTTGGACTTAAAAATAGTAGAGTTTAAATCAGCTCCAAATAGGTGAGACAAGTTTCCAAGTGAATGCATAAGGTCTCAAACTTTATTTACACTTAAAATAAGTGTGCAAGTGACCATGTAGAAAAAAGGAGGAGGCTTAGGATCAGTGAGAGCGAATGTAGAGACTCCATAGATTGATCTATATTCTAAGGTATCCAAAGGAACAAAAACTATCACATCAGGAAACCCATGGGAATAAAATAGATCATATTCTAGAGAATAAATAGATAAATAAACCTCTATGGTAGAAGTATGAAAGGAGGACAGAGAGAGATGTTCAAAATATTCAAGGAGGATCTGAGAATAGGTTCCAGGAACCAAGGAGGATATGAAAAAGAGCATTAGATCAAGTATGATGAGTGGAAAGACACATATAAGACTTGATCTAGCTAAGAAAACATCCAGGAAGACATTGAGTTGTGCACTATCAACAAGTGAAGTATGCACAGGGTGTGAAAGATCTAGCATATGGATCTCGGAATCCATAATAGAAGACATAGAGAACATTGAATGTGTGAGTGAATCTTAAACAATGGAACATCCATCAATCACTTCTTCTTCTTTATCATCATCATAAGAAGATGAATCAGGATCTTAAACTTCACAAGACACAGAAAAATATGGCTCTTCAATATTTGCTTCTTGATAGGAAGACGATGCATTTGAATCAAAGAGAATGGAAGAAACATGAACTATATGACTGACTTATTCATCAAAGACTATAGAGGCCGAGACATATTGAGAAAGAACACACGATGTGGTGTTGGGTTAAATCCAAGCTTCAACTTCTTATTTCTTTACACCAAAAACTTTGTCCAAATTGTTCCAAAGTTGAAATAGACACTCAGCAGAATCTATGAGATAATGCATCTTTGGAGACATTTCCAGACACATAATTCCATTAGCTCCATCATAGTCATTTATCCAATCATTTATCTCGTCATAAGACTCTTTACTAGATCCAATATTGAAGTTGTACCTGCAAAATAAACCTACAAATATGAAATTGTCTCTTTAGAGATGAAATCATCTTCAATTTCCACTCTGAATAACTTGTGAATGGAGTAAGAAGAGGAACTAGTACTCTCGAATCCATATTGAAGTTGTACCTGCAAAATAAACCTACAAATATGAAATGAATAATTAATTAATGAGCTCCCATAGATCTGATACAATGTCATAGTTCTAAATCCTTGGTGGCAACAAGAATTCCATAAACAAGCTAAGGATCTAGGCACACAATTAACCTCACATAGAATTGCATAGAATTAGCATAAAGACAGAATAATAAGAATGAATCTCTCATTAAATAATGATCAATGAATGATAGATTACATAGATAATACATCCTTATAAAGGAAAATATAATTTCAAAAGAAGCAACTCAAGCTAGCTCATAAGCCTGGCTTATTAAATATGAAAAACCCCCAAATGTGACTAAATCACTTTCCAAATCAGTTCAAGAGATGAGAAATTGGATAAAGCATGAGTGAGGTGTGATGAGTGAAGAAAATTCTTACTAATCATGGAAACTAAAGAGAAAATCATGGAGGATAAGTTGGCCACAAAAGATAGAAGTTTCCTAGTTAACTAGCTTTACCTTATCCACTGAAAACCAGGAAAAGCAATCTAAAGGAAAAATTGGCAGGATGGCATAATTACTAATCTAGGAAGTCAATAAAGTTGGTAGAATCTTATCTAGAATCAACATAATGTGCTCCTGGGGTGTTTAAGGAAAGTGTTGACCAAGTGGTGCAAATGGATTCCAACTACCTAGTCTAAGACATAGGAATTTAATAAAGATGACTAAATATTATATCCTAAGTCTATAGGTGGTTTTTTAATATTCAAACAACACACAATTCCTTTTTGCACTCAGAGGCCTAGTGTTGAAACCACTACTCTATTACAACTCTGTCACCTCCCTAGTAGCCTCTATGGCCTATCACTACGACGTGGGATTTTTTTTCTTTTATTTCTACTGATTCCAAAACTTTATTATATAATATTGATTTTTTTTCCATGCAGCAACTTACACCACACAATCTAAATCACTATGCACATCCATGTGTGCATACCACTCTAGGTCATATGCAATACTACATGAACTATTTTGAACTTGCATGTTTCTCCTCCTATCACTTTCTTTATCACATAGCTATACTACATGCATGACACCTGGTTGTCGCATGATCCATTGTACAATTTTCTTTAACCACTGCATGAATACCACCGTGTAGGTGAACCACTCTATGGAATCTTAAATTTGCAATTCTAGTTCATTGGTTACCTGAATATTTAGAGTTAGATGCGTAATGAGACTGCATATACATACCATAAACTATATATCCAAATCATTTATGAAGTGAAATATCACATATTGATCACTTAGATAACAAGAACTATATTTACTTATAACTAAGCAACTCATTTATCAAGTAGTATTTCAGCATGCATTTCATCATTCATTTAGTTCAACATTTATACAATATAAATGAATAAGAACAACGAAACATCACATAACACTTATCTTGATTGAGTTTTCTTCGAGCAATTGACTTCACAAGAGCAATGTTCCACCCAACCATAGGCACTCTATCTAGGATCCTTTTGCTAAGCGACCACCCCCACACTAGGCATGATTACCTTAAGGAAAAGGGAATTATCTAAGGCTCTCTCTCATAGTTAGAAACTAACAACACCACATTCAATCCATTCTCTGTTGGTTAATAGGATGTTACCATCAAATATACTAAATTCTCAAGCTAAGTCAACCTTTATTGGGTTAACAATATTTTCCAAGTACTAGAGAGAAAATGCTAACTAATGACTCACCATATATTTACATGAACCTTGTCCAAAATTAGTTAGCTTGGGGTACACAATACCTACCTCACGCAACACCAAGAAGATACCCCTTCACCACTCCATGGTCCCTCAAGTGTTACCTTCCTCTAAGTGTTTTACCGGTGTGTGCATAGAAATATCACTCAAACCCCTTTATTCCACTAGAAGGTCACATCCTTCACTAGTCTCTTAGCCAAATCTACACTCTAAAACACTCTGGTACTCAATACCAAGAATTGGCATCGCACACACTTGGTTATCTTGGGTTCCATAATACCCACCCCACACAACATTATGCAGGTGTTATACCAATGTGTGTTTAGAAAGATCATACAAACCCGCTATTCTACTGGAAGGTCATGCAATCACTATTGGATCTCAATCCACTCGATGATCAACACTCTATTCACTTCTCAGGGTTAACATTAGTTCAAGTAGGAAATAGTCATATCTTGTTTACCTCTAGAACCAAAAACACCTCGCCAGACTCACCTACCTTGAGGTCCATTATACCTTCCCCACACAACACCAATAGCTACCCATTCACTGCTCAACAATATCTCAAGCGTCACCTTCCTCCAAGTGCTATACCAATGTGTGTGTATAAATATCATTCAAACCCTAGATCATTTTCTTACAAGCTCTATTTTTCCAAGGATTACAAAGCTAGGTTGCACACAACCAATGGCTCTAGTTAATCACTTCAATCATTGTCTAATAGAAAACTATGTTATAGGTCACATGAAACCGCACTTAGTTTGTCTCCACATCAAATAAATAGGACTCACGGGCGCATGATTGAGGATTTGCAACACTTATCCACTCTATTAAGACTTACTTAGAAACTTCCGGGAACAAACTCTGTTACACAATTCTTCGACACAAACTCAGAATGCTCAATCTTAAGCTAACAGATGGTTAATTCTACACCACTCGCCTTCCTAGATCAACAGAGAAATGCATAGCATTCACTCTCCAATATCCTCTTTGACTCACAGTCATGACCATAATTCGTATCTTATATCCACTCTCCATTATATCACTATTCAGGTTAAGTCCCCTCTTAGGAACACTAGTTGACTCTTCTCCACATAAGAGAATGATAGATCAGTTGATTGATGAGTGAAAATGAATTTCACTCAAGGTAGGGTGAGATAGATACACCGCTCCCAGTGTTAAATTTTTAGGGTTTTTCTTAAAATTTGACAAACTTGTGCTATAATGTAGATCAAAATAAAAAAATTCTAAAGTAAAAGTACAGTAAAAAAATATAATTTTCAACTTAAACACTCCCAAATATCATTATTTTAAAGTTGAATCACATATTTAACAAATGAAAATATAAAATCAATAGAGTAGCAGCGGTAGTAAGACTAATTAGACAAAATTGTAGCAGCAGTAAGAGATATAACTAACAACTCAAAAGAACAAGTTGGATAACTTACTTGGTGAGTTGGGACCTTCTTTATACTCATAAATTAATTCAGATCAACTCTTTCCTCTTAGAGACAAGTCATTAAATGGAACAAGTAATTAACCCTTCCTTGAGGGTAAACACATACCTGAGAAAGAGAGAAAGATGGAAACCAATTCAACCAACAAGTTTCCAACAGTGCGGGGGTATTCTTATAAAGAAAATAGCATCACAAGCATACCATTAGGTCCACATGTAGGTCGAATCCTACTCAAATATTCCAACGCAGTAAATGGCCTACACAAAAAATACACACACGAGAAATGTCCTTCCCTAACATCCCATTAATGGGCAGTGGCCTCTCTCTAACAATCCACAATGGTAGCATCCTACCCTTCCATCCCTCACACATGATGCAGATTCAACAGACATCCCACAAATAGTCCATGGCTCAAGTCCCATCCCAACAAACATCCCACGACTTAGGTGACAATCCAACAAATATCCCACGGCTCAGCTGACAGTCCAACAAACATCCCATGGCTCAGGTGACAATCCAACAAACAACCCATGACACCCTCATAAGGAGAATAGAAACCCTCACAAATAGCAGTAATGGCCTTAAGGATTCCTTAAAGAGCAACGTCACTCTCACATGCAGCAAAGGTAGCCTCAAACAACAACAAACAAACAAGTAGCAGTAATCTAAACCAGTATGACATCAGGCCTTGCATACAATTAAACCCTCAATCAGCAGTAGCATCTTGCTTCCTAACAGTAGAGTAACCCTCACATAGGTGGAAACACACTCCCTAGCAGAAATAGAACCACATACATCATCAAAACAAGAGCAATGGAACCCTAAACAAATCAAATCAGATCTCATCTCCTTCACAAGACGATCTCATAATGAGATCTATATCTCTATTAATAACTTTTAAAATCTTATAGAAGGTTCTCCCTTCTAAACCTTTATTGAATTTAGGGTTACCATAAAGTTATGTCAATACGTCACACAAATAGGGAGGGTTACCAAAAATAAAATAAATCATAACAAGGGTTAAGGTACCACACAATAATGGATAGGTCAACACAAGACCAAATCAAACATAATGTTAACAAGTCAACAAGAGGTGATATAACACAGTGGGAAAACAACCCTTCTACCCACAAGAACAAAGGTGTACCAACAAGGTGGTAAGACAACCCTTTTACCCACAAGGAGAAGAAACCATAATTTTATCTTTCTCTCTCAATATATGTGGTCCACAAGTGTTCCATACAGTAACTAGAATTTTTATCATTGTCATTTTAAGGAAGGTTCAAACTAGATGATGAGTTCACCTGGTCCTCTTGACTACTCCAAAAGGTCAAGTGTTAGTGAAATCATCAAGGGGTGACCAGTCCCTTGAAGAAATGTCCTTTCTCAACCATTTAAGAGAGGAGGGCATCACGCATCATCATCTTCATTAAATTACCAAGATCCACCTGGTTAACTAACTAGGACTACACCTGTAAGAACTTCTTGGTCGTAGACCAATAATTTTCCTAGTCCCAAACCAAGATGTCTTTGTCTATGCCTCCAGGATATTATTGGATTTCTTTGTCTATGTCTTTGTCTTTGTCTATGCCTCCAAGAAACTATATGGACCCTGACCAAAATTCCCTATAGACAGATAGGGACCCTAGCCACATGTTATGGACTTTTCCATGTCTCTAACCTTCTTGGTCCTATACCAAGAACCCTAGTAGACTACTAGCATCCCTAAGGTACCTTCTAGGGACTTACTCTACCTATTTAACTGACCAGGAACACTAGGCAACTGACTAGGTTTCCATCCTCCCATATAATGGCTCTCACATATGCATTATCTTTAACACTTCCTCTTAGCAAGAGAAGCATTCTTAGAAACACTAAGTTTGTCTTGGAAATGCATGTACTTTGTCATGGATAGAGGCTTATTCAACACATCAGTAATATATCTATTTGATAGAACATACTACACCATTTCCTTAACATAGTGATACCTCCTCTCAATGTGTTTTGACCTATCATAGAATACAAGATTTTCTGAGAGCTTCAAACAGACAGTTCTAGATATCAACATGAATCTTGATCTCATAAATCCACTTGGAAGTTACAACTGAATTCACTTTATGGCTGAGAACCAATTTATATATGTCATCCTTCCAAACTTGTTGTTTGGATTCCTCCTCATAAGTGGAGGATTCTAAATTAGTCACATGGCTCACACTAGAGCACCCTTAAAGCCTCTCAATAATATCCTCAATTATATCAACTGAAGGCTTCCCAACCTTCTCCCTATTCTCATATAAACAATATGACTCATAAACTAAACTTTCTTGCACTTCCATATATGAGTCACTGGAAGACTTTATGGAGTGATGGAAGGTCACGCCTCTACTTTTATTTTCTGTAATCCCATTTTGGTGGGGATTGAAAAGCACATTTGGCTCCCTCTTGATATTTGAATCCTGACAGGGTTCGTCAAGACTATGAGAGTCAACCTCTCCTTCATTACTTGTGGCAATCATTTTGTGCCATGGTTAGATTTGAACAACATGTCCAAAAACCTTATAAAGGTCTCCTTCACGGACCCCAATTGCAATGGTTGAAGGCATGTTTCCATCCATAGTCTACATCAGGGCCTTTTTCTGAGAATTATATAGTAAACCCCTTTTCCTAAAGTACTTCCACTGAAAGAATATTCCTCTTTTATTTAGGAACATATAAAATTTCTTCAATGTGCATAAACATACCTGAATCAAGATGGAAAGAGGTTGAACCAATTCCTCTTATGGTATAGGTACTATCATCTCCCATTTCTACTTTCACATTGGACTTCTTGTCCTTGTAATCTGTAAGATCCTTCCTAAATCCAGTCATATGCTTGGAGGTTGCATTGTCTATCCACTAGGAATCTGTCAAGTTGGAGATGGAAACCGAGAGTGATCAAACCAGTATTCTTTTTGTTCTTGATCTTCATCCCTTGATTTATTTTTCTGTGTCTCTTCCTCTTTTGAAGTAGTTGAGGCATGGTACTTGTTTCTCTTCCAATTCTTGTTAGGATTTTTCTTACATTTATTTTCAAAATGACCAAATTAGTTGTAGTTATAACACCTTAATTTTGACCTATCAAAATTCTTACTTGGAGGTCCCTTATCTTTTTCCTTGTGATGAGGAAATATGTTTCCCTTCTTTGTCTTGGTAGAAATTGCATGATCATTTTCAGGGGGAGGACCAATTCTGCTTTGGATCCTTCCTTCTTCTTCTAAAAAGTCATGCCACAACGTATCAAAGCTTGGTTGAATCTCTCTTCCATTTACTACTTCCAGAAATATCTATGAGGTCATAGGAAGACAATCGAATGTTGTCTACACAATATCAGTATCTTCTACTTTATCCCCAATATCCATGAGTTGATCCCTTATCTGAGAGATTGTGGAGAAGAAAGTGGAAATTGTATCATCATTCTCCATCTTCAGTGATCAAAGTTGTTTTTTTCAACTCCTCTGAGTAGGGGCCTTCTTCTCATAGATATTTTCTAAGGAATCAATACACTCTTTATTTGTTCTTAGGGGAGCTATCATTGGCATCAAATTATCTTTTACTGGATCAAAAATGATTCTCTTTACCTTGGATTCCTTCCTTTTATAGGATTCTCTTCCTTGATTAGTTGTGGGATATTCCATAACCCTACTAACTACATCATCCAAGTAACTCTCCTCTAGGATATTTTAAACCCTATATTTCCAAGAATTGAAGTTTGAGAATCCTTCAAGCTTATCTTCTGACTTAACTAAAGAAGATGTCATCTTCAAACCCTTGCTTCCAACTTGATGATATTTTCCAAGAAACCCATAATGTCAAGTTGGTTAGTACTCAAACCCTTACCTTAGGATCTATGTAGGATCTGATAGGATACAAAAAAGAGTTAGCTACATACCCTAAGCTCTGATACCATGTTAATTTTCTAGGGTTTTCATAAAAATTTACAAACTTGTGCTATAATGCAAATCAAAATAAAAAAATATTGAAGGAAAAGTACAGCAGTAGTAAAAGTCTAGAAAATAAAAACATAATTTCATATATTTCAACTTTAACACTCCCAAATATCATTGTGTTAAAGTTGAAGCACACATTTAACAAATGTAGATATATAACCAGCGGAGTAGCAGCAATAGTAAGACTAATTAGAAAAAATTGTAGCAATAGTAAGACATATAATTGACAACTCAAAAGAACAAGTCTGATAACTTACTTGGTGAGTTGGGACCTTCCTTATACTCAAAAATTACTTCAGATCAAATATTGTCTCTCAGAGAAAAGTCATTAAATGGAACAAGTAACTAAACCTTACATGAGGGTAAACACGTACCTGAGAAAGAGAGAAATATAAATTGGTGTAGGATAGGTTTAGATAAGTACAGTAGAAGGTGTAGCAGTCAAGACATCCAAGATAAACCTCAAAATGTTAACCAAGTCAACCAACAAGTGTCTAACAGTTGGGGGGAATCATTAGCAAGATAACAATGGCACAAATAGACCACAATTCCCACACAAGGTATAATCCCACTCAAACATCCCAACACAGGCAGTGGCCTTCACAAAAAATCCACACATGGGAAACGACCTTCCCTAACATCCCACTAATGGGGAAGCGGCCTCTCTATAACGATCCATAATAGTATTGGTTTATCCTAACATCCCACAAATAGTCCACATCTCAGGTGGAAACCCAACAAACAACCCAGGGCTCAAGTGACAGTCCAACAAACTTCCCATGCCTCATGTGACAGTCCAACAAACATCCCACAACTCAGGTGACATTCCAACAAACATCCCAGGACACCCTCATAAGGAGAAGCGATGTTGGGTCATGGATTTGTCCATATTTTCATCATCTATCGACATATATTTCATCCCTATTATTCATATTATTATCCATTTATCATTCCATTTTCCATCCATTTGTTGTAAATTCCCGTAAAATACCATATTACTTCCATTGATGCTTTAGTAGTTAATCATGACTATTTTCCTTTTTTTAATGAATTGAAAATTATTATGCATATTTTTATTGATGATGGTTTATGGAGTGATTTTCCATATTAATAGAAGCATCACTCATGGTTCAAGCCTCCAGCTCATGATCAAACGGCCTTAACAAAAAACGCATGCCAAACAAGAACACCTTCATTCGTGTCTTGATTTGCGGGCAGATGGAAATGAATATCAAAAATATGAGACATGGGTTTTGTGTGTAATGGCCTCAATTGCTTGACTTGAGAGGAAATTACCAAACAAAGCTACGTTTTAAGATATACATCTAGTTCTCTAAACGTGTAATTCTCATATTTACTATTGCGTTCGGTTTTTCAAATTAGCAAATTTGTTGAAACAGATCAAGTTGAGGATTTGGTTTCTCATTCTCTTGAGAGAATTTTATGTATAAATATGTAATCAATATCATGAGAAAGGGGGGAAAGAAAGAAATTTTATGTTGCAGGATTTGATCCAGACTCTGTTGTAATGATTTCATTCTGATAATACATGCTGGCAGTTTCTTAATTCTGGAGTTGTAGACTTGCATTGTGGAGATCTGTCTCTACTCAATGGAGGAACGACCCTCTTCCCTGAGTAGATGCTGGTAGTGTTGATTCTAAGTGTTTTATTATGTAGATTTTCTTATTATTTAGTTCATGCTTTCATTCATTATATTTATCATAGTTGTATTCTTTCATTCATTGGATTTGGCATAGTCACTTTTCCTGTTGATTCGTTTGATAGATCGTTGGCCAACATAACACTTCTTTTTGATTCATGCAATTAGATTTTTCTTCATAAGAATTGATTTTGTTTGAAGTGTGATTAGATTTATAGTTTGGTTTCATGAATATGTTTTAGGTTTAATTTCTTTTCAAGAAGGTGTGATCTAGTTTACTAAGAGTTTCGATTTCATACCAATAGATAACAATTTCAGGTAGAAATTGTGCTTGCATAGATATTGCACGATAGCTTTGAAATAAAATACTTCCTCGGGTTGTGTTGCAGTTGCAACAATTTCCCAAAATTCTAAAAAAATTTGGACCCTCCTTTACTTTCGATAAGTTGGTTTTCTTCCTGGTTTCAGTCTGATGACTTTCGGTCTATAGATTTTGGAACGTTTTCCAGCTCTTTGGATTGCTGTCAATCGATCTGTTTTTTCTTCTTTAATGCTTGAAAGAATCCCATCCTTGATCGAGCTCATCGTTGTTTTTGCATATCTTTCAAGACCTTTTGAATCGGGATTTAAGTTATTGGATTTTCCGCCGTTGCGGGTGGTTTTCGATTCTTCACCATTGCGGATGGTTTTGATTGTCCCACCGTTACGGGTGAGTTTCGGTTCTCTGACATTTTGGGTGGTTTTTTATTCTTCATCGGAAGGGTTGAGTTCTCCCTCATCCGACGTCGTGGACAGATTTTCACTCCGGGCGTCCGCCGTTGTGGATCATGTTGGGCTTTGACTTTATCTTACCCTCCGATCTGCACTTTGAGTTGTCTTTCGGCTGCGTATCAGAGCCTGTTTGCTTCGTGTTGTCCGCCGTTGCGGATGGAGTTCAACTTATGAACGCCCGGCGTTACGGAGGAGTCCAAGTTATCTGTCTCCGATCTCGGTCCTCACCGACGCCCGATCATTGTTGTTCACGCGTTTATTCACTGCTATGGATGAGTTGAGGATGGTAACTATCCGCCGTTGCGGAAGGTCTGGGATTCTCGCCGCCCGATTCACTTTTGCTCCCCACCCGATACGACCCATCACACATGCGAATTTTTTTATATATACGGGGACGAGATTTGGTTTTTTCTATTGTTGTTTTGGGCCCGAGCTGTCGTTTTCCCCTCTGTGTTGTCGATTCCTATACCCCCGTGGACTATCGTGCTGGTGTTTACATCCAGGTGTCAATTGGAAGCTCAACCGTCCTCGCCCCGTCAGCTTCACGTCGCTACCAGGTAGGCCATTCTTGCCATGCTTTGTTCTTTTCAAGATTTGTATGCTGCGGTTAGATGTTTTAGGAAAGCCCTGTTTTATATACAAACAAGGGTCCACCACTGTTTTGGTTTTCCGTGGTCATTTTCCTTGCCCGCCCGGCGTTTTGCACCCGTGTATTGAGATTTGCCGTTAGGTTAACTGTTTGTGTTTTGGGAAGGGGGGCGTTTTCTTTAAGGCTTGCATTTTATTCATTGTTGACCTCGGCCTGTTTTTCTGCCCCGCGCGCAGTGTATGAAGGCGCGGTGCAAGCGGCCGTTACGCCGCCTGCACCTAGCGTCCCCCTTACGATGATGAGGCCCAAAGAAGTTTTACGGTGGTTTTCTGGTGGTCGTATGTTTCCCCCACGCTGGCGATTTTCCTGTTTTCCCGGTTTCGAGTTCCAACCTCTTGCCCGCGCTGTCCTGCACAGTCTAGCGGTTCTTGTTTCTCGTAAACCCTAGGTGGTCAAGGGGGCTGTACTATTGTAGTGTTTATGATTTGAAGGTAGCATGGATGGTGGTGCTGGTGGGAGCGCCGTGTGCAAAAAATTGTTATTGATGCCCGCAGTATCTAGCCACACCGTTGTAACTATCTTTCCGCGAGCCGCATAGGCTATTGCCGTTTTTATCCTTGATAAAGTCGTGTCGTCGAAATGTTTGATTTTGGGAAAAATACATTTTCCCTTTGCTGTTAAGATCCATACATTTGCATTGTGAGTTATTTTAATAGGAGAAACGGCACTGCGAGATGATTGCTCACTGTATTGCGCAGGTTTTAGTTTTTTTTTTAAATAGTTAGGGCATTGTTGGATTGTGTCTACATGCATTGGTTTCTATGCCTGCTTTCACTTTAAATGGCACTCTGCATATGATGTGCATATTTTGCTTCAATGTATTGCTATCTTGGGAAAATGGCATGTCACATAATAGCGTAGATTTAATGCTGTCTCAAGCATAGTTGATAAGCTTGATATTATGCAACAGTGGTAGATTGTTCAGAACTGTGTATGCTTCACATAAATCAAGTCATGAAATATTGCACCCTAGTCTCAAGGCATTATAGAGCTGTGCAATGCATGCATTTGTTGCACAGATTATTATCATACTAGACATAGGATAATAGCACATGGCACAGTATTGCGTACTAGTTTGATTATCCAACCCAAAGGGCTTATGTCTTAATTCCATTGACTGGTTAATATCATGATACACTTGAGAAGGAATAAACTGTTGCATAATGTCTGCAATTCAAATTGCTTAATGTCACAATGTTATACATGGCAGGAGGAACTTACAATGTCCAAAAGACAAAATAAGAAGGCCCCAGTGGTGGAAGAAGTACCAGCACCAGAAACAGAAACAAAGACTGAATATATATATGAGGACACCCAATGTGTCTCGGGTGTTGAGCCTGAGTATAAATGGGATGAGATATATAGATTGATTTCCCGCAGGGAAGTCCCAGACATGGGTCTCGAAGAGGAGCCCATTTATGCCAACATAGAGAAATCCGCCATCATGAAGGTGGCTACCAAACCAGAGTTGTTCCCATGCTCTAATGTTATGAGATGGATTCTACCCCACACAAACAACAACACAATGCTTATAGGAAATGTCGAAGGTCAGGGCTATGCTGCATTTAGCCCAGGATATGTGGCGTTGGCTTACCACCTGCCAGAGCCTCAAATCTTCCTGTCAAACGATTGGTTGGATAACCTCAGGATGGACTTAGTGGAAACCCTGAAGAGAATGCTCTTGCCAGGAAAGCTCTATCGACACAGAGCAACCGAGGATTATGATACAATGAGCTTAAGAGCTCCTTACAGATTTGTAGCTCTTATGCTAAACAGGATCTTTGGTAGAGCCAGTGGCAGACTCTTCAAATTTGAATGGGTCCCCATTATGTTCCATGTGGTGACCCAAGGAACAATATTCAACTGGGCCAGCCTCGTATCAAGCAGTCTCTCTTCTTGCGTAGCTGCAGCCTTGGGAGGAGGAGAAGCCTGTAGAAAATCTGAATTCTATATGAGTTCAATTTTGATAGACTGCATACTATGTAACCAGCCTTTCCCCGGCCTCAAGTGTGCCTGGGACAGGGAGAGAATTCCTGTATATGCAGCTTACAAACCATTGTGGGCTCACCAGTACCACAGTTATTACAGAGAAGTATGTGAGCATTTCATTATGCCACTATACACACTTATCTTCCGGAAGGAAGGTGACTGCATGTCGGAAGATGCTATGCAGGTAATAGAGGAGTATGGAGATTATTTCTTGACCGACAATGGTATGTATCTTAGAATGTATGGAGGCTCGAAGACACCTTATCTGCTGCCAAAGTATGCAACGGATTATATAATCCATAAAGAAGCGGTCAGACAAGTGTTCATTGACGGAGTTGGTCATTTCCTGTTCCAGCATAAGAAGGCTGCATATCCCCCTTTACCTTTCAAGTTAGGTAGCTGCAGATTCTCCAATGTGAAACAAGCTACCGAATTCATAGAGGAACTAGGGAAGTTTCACTTTGGGGAGATGCCTTTCCGGCGCAATGACACTCATGGTAAAGTGGCTGAGCACTACAAGAAGCATAAAGTGTTCTTTGAATATACCCATCATTATGATAAGGATGAACCTGTTTTTCGGAATGCCCCAAACATGACGGCACTCAGCAGAAGATTCAAACCAAAGAACCCCACCAAAGGTGGAAAAGGGGTAGAGCAGGCCAAAGCTGAACAAGCCAGAGCTGAAGAAGGAGCCAAAAGGATAAGGGAGGAAGCTCAGAGGCTGGAAAATGAGGCTACAGAGTGGCTGTAGAAGGGAGAAGAAGAGAAAAGGAAAGCTGTCCAGGAAGTAGCTGAACTAGCAAAAGAAGCAGCCAGGGAAACAGAAGAGGCAGCTAGGCAAGCAGCCGAAGAAGCACAGAGAAGACTAAATGAAGAGCTCCAAGGGTAGGAGGCTGAAAGGATAAAGTTAACACAACAGTCAGTCTCTTAAACACCAACAGGGAAGAGTTAGGAAGAGGAAAACCCTGAGGTGCAAATCCTTCAAGTACCTACTGCTAGCACTCCTGTAACCCCTATGCTCCAAATAGTGCCTTTCATCCAGAAGAAGGGGGAAGAAGTCCCTGATTTTAGTACTGTATATTATGACAGGACCACTAAAAGAATAATGAGGAGGACAGAAAAGAAGGTGGAGGCGAAAGATCTATCAAGGAAAATGGTCACAGATACAGCAGTCATGCTAGGGACAGACAAAGATCCTATGCTCACGATAAGAGTCGGGGCTACACTAATTGATGCCTCCGCTGATAACATAAACAAGGTGATGATTGAATTAGAGTCAGCTAAGAATACCACTGCTCAGCTAAAGGACACACTGAGACAAGAAAGAGGAGAGGGTAGCAGACTTAAGAGGAAGTATGAACACGTGCTAAGGGAGATGGAATCCACAAAGGGTGAAATCCATGTCCTTCAGATGGAAATACAAGCCAAGGGAACAGCACAAGAGGCTCTAGAAAATGCGCAACAGGAAGTTCAAGATCTGAAGGATGAAAAGGAACAGTTGAGGGAAAAAGTGGAAGACCTAGAGGCGCAGCAGTATATTATATATGAGTCCAATACTGCATACACCCAAGAACTGAAAGAGCAGCTGGCTTCTATGACTGTTAAACTAGAGACAACAAAGGAACAGCAAGTCGATTTGCAGCCATTTAAAGAATATATCCTAGCGCAAAAGGCTAAAATGCTGCAGATGCAGACTGCTTTGGAAGAAGAAAGATGCAAAGTTCTTCAGATGGACAGCAGGTTAGAGGAGATCATAGAAACTTCTTCCTATTTCGTAGACAGATCCCAAGATGTTCTTGAGGTATTGAACGCCAGAATGGCAAGACCAGAAGATGATGCCGAGGTTCTAGGAGAACTACCAGCCAAAGATCATCAAACCCTCAGGAGAGATCACAGCCTAGTAGAGTTTTCCATCAACACTGCTAAAGACTTTAAGAAGGCTGTCCGAAGGACACGGGTAGCATGCTCAGAATATTTTAAAAGGTTCCTTAATGCATACAACCACTGCCAGACAGAGGTTGATCTTAGGTTTGAAGAGTTCCCAGATCATGAGACCTTTGTGGACATATTGCAGAAAGGGCATCAAGATGCAGAGGCCAAGACGCAGCGAATTCAATCCATTGATGCCATGGTACTGAAGAACGAAGTGGGCCACGCAGCCATTAGCATACAGATTCTAGAAGACCAGCTTCGGTTGAGCCCAGCAAGGATCAAGGCCATCAGGAACCAAGTTGACAAGTTTGAAATTAACATCCAGTTCCTAGAGCCGTGCGCTTTTGAAGGCCTCGCTGCTGAAGCAGCAGCGTGGAAAAAATTCTTTGAAAACCAAGCAGGATCCTCCTCATAGAGGATCGGTCAACTTTTTATTAATGTAATATTTTTGTAAAAGTTTTGAGAAATGAAGCGTTGGGAAAGCAAAAGGTTGGGAAGCCCAAAGGTCACTTTGGGTAACCCAACCATTTTGACCTTTTGTATAAAAGTAGGAAGCGTAGAAGCAAAAGGGGATTTTTTCCCCGGTAAGACTAGAAGGTTGTTGTAAGAAGAACTACTTCCTTTTGCAATAAAATTTACAGTTTGCCTGTTGAAAGAAGATCGGTGGGATTTCAAATGTTTTGCCATGGATAGTCTAAAGATGAACTACTTTGTTTTTCAGCATTGTATCCGTGAATCATGAGATCGTTCTAACTTTATGACCTATGTCTTTGTTTAACGATTTCTGATTTATTTTATGAAATAGCCACCATGAGTAATGTATGCTGATCATAAACAATTAGCTATCTGGTTGTGAAATATTTTTCATTGTTCATACATGTAAAAGTTAATGTTAGCTATCTGTAATTTCTTTTGTTATGTGTGCACATCCACATTACTCATACATATTAATTACAAACTGGCTCCCCGGCGATAGGTAGATAGAGATAAATAGATAGACAAATAGCTAGGTCAGTGCATAGATGCATGTGTGATTCAGATGCATGGCGAGCCTAAGACAAGAGGTAAGAACCTGCGCATCACATTGTGAATGCTCTTTGCATCCTTCACCATCCTGGATGATTAGTTAGATACTTGCATTTCATATTTAAGTTAAAATACAAATTCCGGTGGATCGGGCCGCAACTGGTAAAACCTTTGTTTGTGTTTGACCTATGGTAGCCGGACCACAAAACCGGATGGATTCCCTATACCAAACAATCAACAGGCTAGTTGGGAACGTTGATTGGGGAGAATCCCTTACTGTTGTCGCCTACGAATTTCCAGGCCCCAATAGTTTTGGCGCTAGAAGTAGGGCCGCCAGTAAAAGGATGGCCATGGAACTTAATTTCCGGAAACCATCCTACCAGCAGATGTTTGAAGCTTTCAACCTAACCCAAGTGTTCGCAGTTTCTGGTGCTATCCTTGAATGATTGTTTTTCCTAGTGGCTTATATGTTTACCTTTGCTCATGGCTGGTAATCAACCCAACCCTCTGTCGGCATGGAGAGCTCGGTCCCCTCTGAAATTAACACCTCCTTTGCATAATTTACCTCAAGCCTTTGACAAGCTCTTGCCTAAGTTTGACCCTGAGGAAGGGATTGTTGTAGAGGATCACCTCCAAAGCTTTTACCTAGCATTAGAAGGGCTAAGGGCTAGGGACTATGAAGATGTAGTCTGCAGATTGTTCCCTCATACTTTGAAAGGAGCAGCAGCGTCTTGGTATTTTGGTCTACCCGCAAACCCCATTCCTAACTGGGACACATTTGAAAGAATTTTCAGAAGTAAATACACAACTCAGAAGACACATGCCTCGGGCTTGGTTTGTTAAGAAAAGAGAGAAATGAAAAGGTACATAGTTTCACTCAAAGATTTTCACTGTACTTAAAAAAAAATTCTGCTGTGGACAAACCTTCAGATAAAGTCTTAATTTAGTATTATACCTCATCCTTAGGACCTGAGCTGGCCATGTTTGCCAAGATGAAAGTCAAGCCTACACTGGTAGAGACTTATCAAGAGGCTGAGAGGGTAGAGGATGAAAGTGAGAGTGTAGAAGACTATCCTGACTCACTTGAAGAGAAGACCACTATAAGAAGAAGCTCACTGCTGTTTAAATCTAGAGAAGATCAACCACATGATTATCATGAGATGATGAAAGTGCTTCAGAAAATGTCTAACCGAATTGTAGATCTGGAAAAGGAGAGGGACATTCAGAAAACCAATAAGCCACACTATCCAAAAAAGGAAGATAACAACCAATGGCAAGTCCCACCTCTTAATTTGGCATCAATAAACATAACAGAAATAGGAGGGGATAATTTCTGTACCTTTCATCAACAACCTCATTCTGAAAAGAAGTGTCCTCAATGGTTACATTCAATGACATTGGTGATGAATAAGTTGTTGGATCCAGAATTGACTAGGGACAGTGGTGAGGAAGAAAAGGAGAAATAGATCATAAGCAAACCAAAGGATGATACTATGTTCTCATGGAATGGTATTTCACTGTTTAACATTGAAGATGACACTCCTAAATCTGAATGCACATCCATAACTAGAAAGGACAAAGTTTTCACAAGCCAAGACAATACAATGATTTCTAAGGTTAACAGTTTGCAAGAGAATGTTAAGAAACTGGACGAGGGCAAAGCACATCAGAACAATACCCTCAACCAGAGGACAGAACCAACCACTGAGACTGTCGATCCTGTAGAGGAAAAGATAGGGGTCAGTGGGGAAAACTCTGATGAAACCCAAGAGCTAACAAAGGATATACCTATTCAAAACCAACTAGGAAAAGAAGACCAAGAACCGGGTTGGAAAGAAAACATTGACACCCCTCCTTTTCTCTTGACTCTAGAGATGTTGAATTACAATGTGCATAATTGCTTAGTAGACTCTGGAGCAGCAGTAAATGTGATGCCCCTTGAGATTTGTAAAAGGATTAATGGACAGCTAGAGTCCACACCTCGTGAAGTAACGCAATTAGATCGCGCAGGAGTCAAGGTGGTGGGTGAAATGAAGAATGTCCTCATTCGTTTTGCTGCCAACAACAAAATATGTCAATTTATTGACATTATGGTGGCTGATATACCAAGGGGATATGGGCTTATTCTCAACCGAGATTGGGCTGCCAGGCTGAAAGGATATTTTGCTTCAGATTGGTCTCATCTGTGGTTGCCTCTCAAGGGTACCCCAAGTCATATAAAAATTCTGAGAGAACCATATATGAAGTATACTGTCACTAAGTTAGGAGAAGGAAATGAGTCTGCTGATTCTATCCTGGGAAACTATCTCACTGAGCTTAAGCTAGAGCATCATACCTCAAAAAGGGCCAGTCCTATGACGGGCACTCAGCCTGAGCTCCTTCAACTCCCTCAAGCTGAAAGAAATGACTGCAAGATCTTATATATGGGTTCCATTTCAATAACAGCACAGTTGGACCATGGTTAGGCAATCCATGTCTAAATCCAGCTCATTCCTTAGTTTTTTAATTTTATAATTTTTCAGGAATGGGCAAATTTTTTGTTTTCTTTTGTGCATAAATAAATTGCTTTGTTTCTTATGTTGTTTTCTTTATAGCTTTGCTAGTTTTCCTTTTGATTTTGAATAAAGAGGCAATCTCTTGGTTGCAATGGAAACATCAGGGTTCTTTGTTAACTAAAATCTTGAGTGAAAGACTGTGCTTTAAAGTATAGAATGTCTTCTAGTAACCGTATTCCTAACTGGCAGAGCATTCATTTCAAGTCTCACTTAACCCCTGTAAATAACTCAGAAGTGGAAAAGATCTGAAGTACTATTTCGAGGCTCCATCTATTTCACATCTTGAATACCCAAGGGAGTGATAGCAAAAGACCCACGGAAAGGAAGCAGGGTGGAACAGTTTATTATGTATAAATGATCCCATGCCATAAATTACAAGAAAAGGCTGAAAGATATTAAGAGTCAAAACTCCTAAAAGAAGCAAGACATCTCAAAGCGAAGCTCGAAAAAGCATTAATCTCAAAGCATAAGGTACCAAATGGCCACAAGATCCTCTTCGTCCGTGAATTGAAGTATGAAATATATCATTCACACAAAAGGACACTATGGGATAGAGGATCCTGAATTAAAATTCAGTAAGAAAGGCCTACAGGAAAACTCATATCAAAAGAACTAAAGTTCTAGAAGGCACAAAAGTGCAAATTGGCATGGGAATGAGGAGAAAAAGGATAATACTGTTACCCTCTGTCACAGTCCTGTGGTGTCTAAGCTGTAGCTGCCCAAGGGTAGGGAAAATAAACCTCATCCATTTGGCCTCAAAAGAGTTATTCAGACCTGAAATACTACTGATGTTACCTTTTCCCGAAAAGATGGGCTTCTTCTAAGTTATTTAATGCATAAGTTGGCTTACTTAGGAATACAGACATCTAGAAGATTTCGATTTTATTCAGACAGTCTTAAGCTGAGAAGGAGAGTTGATTCAGAAATATGGGGTTCACCAGGTAGTCACCAATTGTTGTAGCTGCAACAATTTCCCAAAATTCTAAAAAAATTTGGACCCTCCTTTACTTTGGATAAGTTGGTTTTCTTCTTGGTTTCAGTCTGATGACTTTTGGTCTATAGATTTTGGAACGTTTTCCAACTCTTTGGATTGCTGTCAATCAATCTGTTTTTTCTTCTTTAATGCTTGAAAGAATCCCATCCTTGATCGAGCTCATCGTTGTTTTTGCATATCTTTCAAGACCTTTTGAATCGGAAGTTAAGTTATTGGATTTTCCGTCGTTGCGGGTGGTTTTTGATTCCTCACCATTGCGGATGGTTTTGATTGTCCCGCCGTTACGGGTGAGTTTCGGTTCTCTGACGTTTCGGGTGGTTTTTGATTCTTCATCGGAAGGGTTGAGTTTTCCCTCGTCCGACGTCGCGGATAGATTTTCACTCCGGGCGTCCGCCGTTGCGGATCATGTTGGGCTTTGACTTTATCTTACCCTCCGATCTGCGCTTTGAGTTGTCTTCGGGCTGCGTATCGGAGCCTGTTTGCTTTGTGCTGTCCACCGTTGTGGATGGAGTTCAACTTATGAACGCCCGCCGTTGCAGAGGAGTCCAAGTTATCTATCTCCGATCTCGGTCCTCACTGACGCCCGATCATTGTTGTTCACGCATTTATTCACCACTACAGATGAGTTGAGGATGGTAACTGTCCGCCGTTGCGGAAGGTCTGGGATTCTCGCCGCCCGATTCACTTTAGTTCCCCACCCGATACGACCCATCACACGTGCGACTTTTTTTATATATATGGGGACGGGATTTGGTTTTTTCTATTGTTGTTTTGGGCCCAAGCTGTCGTTTTCCCCTCTGCGCTGTCGATTCCTATACCCCCGTGGACTATCGTGCTGGTGTTTGCGTCCAGGGGTCAATTGGAAGCTCAACCATCCTTGCCCCGTCAGCTTCACGTCGCTACCAGGTAGGCCATTCTTGCCATGCTTTGTTCTTTTCAAGATTTGTATGCTGCGGTTAGATGTTTTAGGAAATCCCCGTTTTATATACAAACAAGGTTCCACCGCTGTTTTGGTTTGCCGTGGTCGTTTTCCTTGCCCGCCCGGCGTTTTGCACCCGCGTATTGAGATTTGTCGTTAGGTTAACTGTTTGCGTTTTGGGAAGGGGGGCGTTTTCTTTAAGGCTCGCATTTTATTCATTGTTGACCTCGGCCTATTTTTCCGCCCCGCGCACAGTGTATGAAGGAGCGGTGCAGGCGGCCGTTACGCCGCCTGCACCTAGCATCCCCCTTACGATGATGAGGCCCAAAGAAGTTTTACAGTCGTTTTCTGGTGGTCGTATGTTTCCCCCACGCTGGTGATTTTCCTGTTTGCCCGGTTTTGAGTTCCAACCTCTTTCCCGCGCCGTCTCGCACAGTCCAGCCGTTCTTGTTTCTCTGAAACCCTAGGTGGTCAAGGGGGCTGTACTGTTGTAGTGTTTACGATTTGAAGGTAGCATGGATGGTGGTGCTGGTGGGAGCGCCGTGTGTAAAAAATTGTTATTGATGCCCGCAGTATCTAGCCGCACCGTTGTAACTATCTTTCCGCAAGCCGCATAGGCTATTGCCATTTTTATCCTTGATAAAGCCGTGTCATCAAAATGTTTGATTTTAGGAAAAATACATTTGCCTTTTGTTGTTAAGATCCATACATTTGCATTACGAGTTATTTTAATAGGAGAAACGGCACTGTGAGATGATTGCTCACTATATTGCGCAGGTTTTAGTTTCTTTTTTTAAATAGTTAGGGCATTGTTGGATTGTGTGTACATGCATTGGTTTCTATGCCTGCTTTCACTTTAAATGGCACTCTGCATATGATGTGCATATTTTGCTTCAATGTATTCCTATCTTGGGAAAATGGCATGTCACATAATAGCGTAGATTTAATGCTGTCTCAAGCATAGTTGATAAGCTTGATATTATGAAACAGTGGTAGATTGTTCAGAACTGTGTATGCTTCACATAAATCAAGTCATGAAATATTGCACCCTAGTCTCAAGGCATTATAGAGCTGTGCAATGCATGCATTTGTTGCATAGATTATTATCATACTAGACATAGGATAATAGCACATGGCACAGTATTGCGTACTAGTTTGATTATCCAGCCCAAAGTGCTTATGTCTTAATTCCATTGACTGGTTACTATCATGATACACTTGAGAAGGAATAAATTGTTGCATAATGTCTGCAATTCGAATTGCCTAATGTCACAATGTTATACATGGCAGGAGGAACTTACAATGTCCAAAAGACAAAAGAAGAAGGCCCCAGCGGTGGAAGAAGTACCAGCACCAGAAACAGAAACAAAGACTGAATATATATATGAGGACACCCAATGTGTCTCGGGTGTTGAGCCTGAGTATAAATGGGATGAGATATACAGATTGATTTCCCACAGGCAAGTCCCAAACATGGGTCTCGAAGAGAAGCCCATTTATGCCAACATAGAGAAATCCGCCATCATGAAGGTGGCTACCAGACCAGAGCTGTTCCCATGCTCTGATGTTATGAGATGGATTCTTCCCCACACAAACAACAACACAATGCTTATAGGAAATGTCGAAGGTCAGGGCTATGCTGCATTTAGTCCAGGATATGTGGCGCTGGATTACCACCTGCCAGAGCCTCAAATATTCCTATCAAACGATTGGTTGGATAACCCCAGGATGGACTTAGTGGAAACCCTGAAGAGAATGCTCTTGCCAGAAAAGCTCTATCGACAAAGAGCAACTGAGGATTATGATACAGCGAGCTTAAGAGCTCCTTACAGATTTGTAGCTCTTATGTTAAACAGGATCTTTGGTAGAGCCAGTGGCAGACTCTTCAAATTTGAATGGGTCCCCATTATGTTCCATGTGGCGACCCAAGGAACAATCTTCAACTGGGCCAGCCTCATATCAAGCAGTCTCTCTTCTTGCGTAGCTACAACCTTCGGAGGAGGAGAAGCCTGTAAAAAATCTGAATTCTATATGAGTTCAATTTTGATAGACTGCATACTATGTAACCAGCCTTTCCCCGGCCTCAAGTGTGCCTGGGACAGGGAGAGAATGCCTGTATATGCAGCTTACAAACCATTGTGGGCTCACCAGTACCACAGTTATTATAGAGAAGTATGTGAGCATTTCATTATTCCACTATACACGCTTATCTTCCGGAAGGAAGGTGACTGCATGTCGGAAGATGCTATGCAGGTAATAGAGGAGTATGGAGATTATTTCTTGACCGACAATGGTATGTATCTTACAATGTATGGAGGCTCGAAGACACCTTATCTGCTGCCAAAGTATGCAACGGATTATATAATCCATAAAGAGGCGGTCAGACAAGTGTTCATTGACGGAGTTGGTCATTTCCTGTTCCAGCATAAGAAGGCTGCATATCCCCCTTTACCTTTCAAGTTATGTAGCTGCAGATTTGCCAATGTGAAACAAGCTGCCGAATTCATAGAGGAACTAGGGAAGTTCCACTTTGGGGAGATGCCTTTCCGGCGCAATGACACTCATGGTAAAGTGGCTGAGCACTGCAAGAAGCATAAAGTGTTCTTTGAATATACCCATCATTATGATAAGGACGAATCTGTTTTTCGGAATGCCCCAAACATGACGGCACTCGGCAGAAGATTCAAACCAAAGAACCCCACCAAAGGTGGAAAAGAGGTAGAGCAGGCCAAAGCTAAACAAGCCAGAGCTGAAGAAGGAGCCAAAAGGATAAGGGAGGAAGCTCAGAGGCTGGAAAATAAGGCTACAGAGTGGCTGCAGAAGGGAGAAGAAGAGAAAAGGAAAGCTGTCCAGGAAGTAGCTAAACTAGAAAAAGAAGCAGCCAGGGAAACAGAAGAGGCAGCTAGGCAAGCAGCCGAAGAAGCACAGAGAAAACTAAATGAAGAGCTCCAAGGGCAGGAGGCTGAAAAGATAAAGTTAACACAATAGTCAGCCTCTTAAACACCAACAGGGCAGAGTCAGGAAGAGGAAAACCCTGAGGTGCAAATCCTTCAAGTACCTACTGCTAGCACTCCTGTAACCCCTATGCTCCAAATAGTTCCTTTCGTCCAGAAGAAGGGGGAAGAAGTCCCTGATTTCAGTACTGTATATTATGACAGGACCACTAAAAGAATAATGAGGAAAACGGAAAAGAAGGTGGAGGCGAAAGATATATCAGGGAAAATGGTCACAGATACAGCAGTCATGCTAGGGACAGACAAAGATCCTATGCTCACGATAAGAGCCGGGGCTGCACTAATTGATGCCTTCGCTGATAACATAAACAAGGTGATGATTGAATTAGAGTTAGCTAAGAAGACCACTGCTCAGCTAAAGGACACACTGAGACAAGAAAGAGGAGAGGGTAGCAGACTTAAGAGGAAGTATGAACACGTGCTAAGGGAGATGGAATCCACAAAGGGTGAAGTCCATGTCCTTCAGATGGAAATACAAGCCAAGGGAACAGCACAAGAGGCTCTAGAAAATGCGCAACAGGAAGTTCAATATCTGAAGAATGAAAAGGAACAGTTGAGGGAAAAAGTGGAAGAACTAGAGGCGCAGCAGTATATTATCTATGAGTCCAATACTGCATACACCCAAGAACTGAAAGAGTAGCTGGCTTCTATGACTGCTAAACTGGAGACAGCAAAGGAACAGCAAGTCAATTTGCAGCCATTTAAAGAATATATCCTAGCGCAAAAGGCTAAAATGCTGCAGCTGCAAACTACTTTGGAAGAAGAAAGATGCAAAGTTCTTCAGATGGACAGCAGGTTAGAGGAGATCATAAAAACTTCTTCCTGTTTCGTAGACAGGTCCCAAGATGTTCTTGAGGTCTTGAACGCCAGAATGGCAAGACCAGAAGATGATGCCGAGGTTCCAGGTGAACTACCAGCCAAAGATCATCAAACCCTCAGGAGAGATCACAGCCTAGTAGAGTTTGCCATCAACACTGCTGAAGACTTTAAGAAGGCTGTCCGAAGGACACAGGTAGCATGCTCAGAATATTTTAAAAGGTTCCTTAATGCATACAACTGCTGCCAGACAAAGCCTGAGCTTAGGTTTGAAAAGTTCCCAGATCATGAGACCTTTGTGGACATATTGCAGAAAGGGCATCAAGATGCAGAGGCCAGGACGCAGCAGATTCAATCCATTGATGCCATGGTACTGAAGAACGAAGTGGGACACGCAGCCATTAGCATACAGATTCTAGAAGACCAGCTTCGGTTGAGCCTAGCAAGGATCGAGGCCATCAGGAACCAAGTTGACAAGTTTGAAATTAACATCCAGTTCCTAGAGCTGTGCGCTTTTGAAGGCCTCACTGCTGAAGCAGCATCGTGGAAAAAATTCTTTGAAAACCAAGCAGGATCCTCCTCATAGAGGACCGGTCAACTTTTTATTAATGTAATATTTTTGTAAAAGTTTTGAGAAATGAAGCGTTGGGAAAGCAAAAGGTTGGGAAGCCCAAAGGTCACTTTGGGTAACCCAACCATTTTGACCTTTTGTATAAAAGTAGGAAGCGTAGAAGCAAAAGGGGATTTTTCCCCAGTAAGACTGGAAGGTTGTTGTAAGAAGAACTACTTCCTTTTGCAATAAAATTTACAGTTTGCCTGTTGAAAGAAGATCGGTGGGATTTCAAATTTTTTTCCATGGATAGTCTAAAGATGAACTACTTTGTTTTTCAGCATTGTATCCGTGAATCGTGAGATCATTCTAACTTTATGACCTATGTCTTTGTTTAACGATTTCTGATTTATTTTATGAAATAGCCACCATGAGTAATGTATGTTGATCATAAACAATTAGCTATCTGGTTGTGAAATATTTTGCATTGTTCATACATGTAAAAGTTAATGTCAGCTATCTGTAATTGCTTTTGTTATGTGTGCACATCCACATTACTCATACATATTAATTACAAACTGGCTCCCCGGCGATAGGTAGATAGAGATAAATAGATAGACAAATAGCTAGGTCAGTGCATAGATGCATGTGTGATTCAGATGCATGGCGAGCCTAAGACGAGAGGTAAGAACCTGCGCATCACATTGTGAATGCTCTTTGCATCCTTCACCATCCTACATGATTAGTTAGATACTTGCATTTCATATTTAAGTTAAAATACAAATTCCGGTGGACCGGGCCACAACCGGTAAAACCTTTGTTTGTGTTTGACCTACGGTAGTCGGACCGCAAAACCAGACGGATTCCCTATACCAAACAATCAATGGGCTAGTTGGGAACGTTGATTGGGGAGAATCCCTTACTGTTGTCGCCTACGAATTTCCAAGCCCCAACAGGTTGACAATTTATGTTTTGGTAGTTTATGTTGTTTAATTAATTAGACAATTAATCTTCCTAACATTTTGGCGTAGTTGTCGGGGAAGTTGTAAATGGTGCAAAAGTACATCTGACATTGTTTTGTAGATGCATTGTTAAACTAGGAAATCTAGGTTGCATGATTACTTTTCAGTTTATTGAATTTTCTTTGAGTGTGTTTTTTTCTTCTTTCTTTGCATTCAGTTTTATTTCATTTTCAACTTTTGGAGCGTAAATCTTATCATTCCCCTTAGTGGTGTTGTAAGCACCACCCATTATACTAACAAGTTGACAGGAACATTCGAAGGAGGACCCTCAAGATAGCACCTAAATAATATAATGAAGAGATGGTAGGTAAGAAAGATGCAGAATTCATTACCTTCAAATTTCCCATCAGAGATTCAGGAAGAGTGGCACCAACGAAAAGCATTCTGACGCATGTTCTAGAAAATTTTCACGGTTTGGAAAATGAAGGCCCTGGTGTATTTTTATTTCAATTCGAAATACTTTGTAGAGGATATGGTTATTGTTATAATGATCAAAAGTTGAATGTGTTTCCCCTTACTCTAAAAGGAACAAACCTCCGATAGTTCATGAGCCTCGGTGGGAATTGTATACAAACTTGGGAAGACATGAAACATGTATTCTTGAAAATGTACCAAGATTATTGCAGGGTCAATGAAGACATATTAGAAATGACACAAGGAGAAGAAGAGAGTCTGAAGGAATACATGGAACACTTTCAATATAACCTCCAAAGATCCAAACAAAGGCAACTAGGGAAGGAGACCTTAAAAACACTTATACTCAAGGGAATCCAAGCTAAATATTTAGAAATATTAAATCTGATGGGAATAGGTAATGTATTGCAGTTAGCATATGATGATATTTGTGAGTTATGTAGAAGGTATTCAAGAGAAAACTTCAAGATTGGTAAGAATTCTAGTAGTCTTTCTTTCCAATCTTTGAAATCTGCTGCAAGACCAAGAGTTAAAGGAGCTAAAATCGGCAATTTATTTGAAATTTCTAAAGTTGATTCACAATTGGGTGTTTTTGCAAGATAAGGATAAGGGCAGCAAGGAAAAGTAGATTGCTGCCCCTCCTTACCCTGGATGAAAGCAACATATCAAAGAGATATGCGAGTTGCAGCCAACTCATTGCAACAATCATGGAAACCATGGCCTACATGTATGCTTCAAAACTTTATCCCTCCATTTCTTTACTCTCATACTCAATCATTGAATACTCTTCCACCATGGTAGTTGTTGCATCCTCAATTTAACTCTTACCTACCTTATCCACAAGGTTGGAATGGCATATCTTATGATCACATGAGCACTCTCCCCCATGCTGCAACACAACTTGGTCCTTCAATATCAACCTCACAAACCAATCCTCTACATTAACCACATCTATCTTCTCATCAAACTCCTTGGTATCCAACACAATTTCCTATCCAATCCACCTGTTAACACCCAAAAATGGTTAACTACCTCATCTACCCCACTACATGGCTCATTTGTCCATTTGCCTACCATATTTCCCTGAAAATCCCACTAAA